>PDNB01000060.1:0-141181 GCA_002573585.1 Helicocarpus griseus UAMH5409 | reverse complement strand
CGGTCAACAGTTGCAGGTTGGCCAGCACAATCTAGCTGTTCAATCCACTGCTTAAGCGCATCTTCTTGAGGTTTATCAAGTGCTTGGTTGACGGGTTGATTTTTTGTCCTTGGTGATATTCCCTGGATCCGTCTTCGTAGGGTTTGGTAGTCGACCTTGAACTCTCACAATAAAGGTTTTATTTTTCTATTTTCACCGCGTTTATACGCGTCAACAGCATCTTGAAGCCGTTTTTCTTTGGATTTGGGTGATATAGGCATGGTGGCGTTGAGTAACTGAATTTTTAATGAAGGTGGTTGGATTTCGTGGTGGAAATATCATATCGGTGAAAATATCATTTCGGTGGAGCGCACCAACCACCGGATGGTGGTTGGTAAGCGAAGGCACGAGTAGTATCTATGAGTTCGGTCAATCGTACATCAGCTCTTGTTAAGTGCACATGCAAGTCTAAGTCAAATAGGAAGTCACTAATCAACTGGGCACGTTGAGACAGCATTAAACTCAATTAAGATAGATACATTGTTAAATGAAAAATCACTAACAACAGTAATATATAATTTCAGTATGACTTGGAACCTCCATATATCACGTGATTTGAAGGATAACGTGACTGGCACTTCGCGCTAGTGAGCTGTTTTAATCGCGTCGCGACTCTCCTTTTGTCTTCCTCTTCCTCTTCTTCTCTTCCTCTCTCCCAGACGTCAGTCAATTAGCGCCCGCAATAGGTGAGCAGAAACCCCCTTTTCATTTCTGTTCTGTTACTCGCGTCTCGATGATGATGAACCCTCACATGAGCTATCATGAGCTGTGCTCCCCTTTACTATACAGCTCTGCATTCATCCCCTAGCTCTACTTGGTTAGCAGCTACAGGTGGAAGAAGCAGTACGAGGCAGCACATCGGTGATTGATGATGAACAGAGATCTTAGAGACATTTGCATCTTTTTGCTTGGTTTATACGCTAGCTAACTAACTAATCATTATCGGTAGTTTGTCTTCTAGGGACATATTCCTGAGGGTCCGAAACAACCGTCTCGCCGCCGTGGTCTGAAATCCGTCGGTTTCAATATTGTTCGGATGGTGTTCTTGGGAACAAGGCTGGTTCAACAATGAGGTATGTCACTAACTCCACAACAACACTTCCCCGGATCACATGATGCCCCAGTCTCCCTTCCAATGTGATGACAATGCATTTTTGCATACTCCGAGGAAGGATTGCGCATAATCACAATTCTGTGCTCCGTATGTCTGCCTATTTGAAAGGTGACGACGTTGAGCATTACCTATGAGGAGTGTCTAATTGTAGTTTTCAATCTGATGCGAAGAGGACTTGACGGGGTCCTGAACATGCTTGGATGTGTCATGGCTTTTAGCTAACGGTTGAGCATTGATAGGTTTCGATTGCGTTTACGTGTCAGTCATCGCTGAACTAAACCCGACTTGCTCCCTAGCCGGTTGAGCGTGGTCATCGATCCCCAAGAGCCATGATTAGTACCTCGCTTCACAACACCAATCCCGGATCGTCAACTGCCTGGCCTGAGAAGCCCAGTATCTTTGCACGTTGAATCCACAGTAGCTCAGGATTCGTCCTGGTACTGCTACTTATGGCGGCCCGCTTCGGGAAGAATTAATGCCCCCTGCTGGTGCTACCGTAGGGCGGCGCCGGAAGCGTTTAGGCGCAAGCCGATAAATCGCGGTATTACTTGGAACGTTTCCTTCGTCGCTGGCGTGTATGTTTTGGCCCTTTCTCCTAAACGAGAAAATAAGAGTTTGAACTGATTATCAACCACTTTGATATCTTTTACAGGCGCGAGTAAAATGCAAACCGAACAGTCAAACGGACATGTCACGGCAAAGGACGCAGTTGCGTCTCAGTGAAGTGACTCACTGGCTTAGTGGCAAGGCATACTCTGCAGCAGATTGCATGAACGGACTTCCCAATCCCGCCCAAAAATGACAGTAATGTCAAAGAAACCTAAGAACTTGAACCACTGATGAAGGTTAAACGTCCTCATTAGTTGGCCAATGTGCCCATGACAGTAATGTCAAAGAACCTTAAAAAGAAAACTGGACTTGTGCCACGATTGAAGGTTAAACGTCCTTACTAGTCGGGCCAGTTCCTGCGGAAGCCGGTCAAACCCATGGAAATCGCTCTTGATCTCCCTTTCGGGCGAGCATCAAGCGACAGCGGTTTACGTTCAGCGTTTTGGCCTGGCAAACAGGACTGCTGCCGTCCTGCGTGTCAACGAAATAGAGCATGCGACGTCGAAAACAAGGGTGTGATTGGTTAGTGCTGTAGCTGAGCCGGAAGAACCGCAAATGTGGACTGTGGGCTTTGTGGGCAAACCGGTAAGGCTCAGTCTTTCCTCTCCCTCCTTTGTCCTATCTCGCTAGCGAGCATAGGTGGCGTATTGAAAACTACAAAAAAAAAGAAAGTTCGAGAGTCCCTATAAAAGAAAAAAGACCCACAAAAACAAGTCGAAGGTCCAATGACGAGATTGACAAATGATGTCTTTTCAAAACATCGGCAAAGTTGTACGATATCCTGCAATCGTGAGCAATTCATCCTTCGCGGATGTTCTCTTCTCGAATTTTTGCATGGAAATCTATGAGAACTCGAGAGCTAATCTGAGGGCCTTCGCAACTCTTCCCCTATTCATCCTTTAATCTTTCTTCCCTGTCCCTTATCCCTGCCAATCTTCCTTTAACCTTTTTTTTTCTCCGCCCCTGAATCGGCAGCGTGCGGGCGACGTCTTTGAGCATACCGCCCCATGCTACATCTGCGATTCCAAGGCACATGTCATGTTCATGGTACCCACCCAAGGCATCCTCTTTGAACCACATATTTTGATAAACAATAGGAACACAATGATACCAAAGACATATTAACATGCCAACTCGTGTTTACAAATAAACTGCTCTATGTGTACATACACATATATCACGCCATTGCTTGCGAAGGATTGTATATAAGCGAGAAACTAAAGCAATCATGAAATCAAATGACCGCAAGATATCGACAGGAAAAAATAATCCAAAGAGGCAAGGGAAAACATCGCTCAAATGCAGATCCAACCGAAAAAAAAGCTCGTCTTTCAAAACACAGAACACATCACAGAAATAATCATTCAAACATTAAATAGCAAAAAAGCATACAAGACTCAGACCAACTTATCATCCCAAAAACTTGCCCACTTTGCCCCCGATATTCTCCAAATCCAACAAGAACGTATCATGCCCGAAAAGCGACACATCCTCACCCAGCTCAACATGCTCCACGCGCGAACTTCCCACCGCCCGCAGCGCCTCAGCAACCTCCCGCTGCTGCCAGGCCGGGAACAAAATGTCACTAGCCACACCCATAACGAGGATAGGATGCTCCTTTAGCGGCGACAAGCCGCGGATGAGGTCTGCAGGTGGCTGCGGTTGCGGTGTCGTCGAGGAAGGCTTCTCCTCCGGCGGCGTTGTAGTGGTAGTAGTAGAATTCATCTGCTGCGCCGACGACGACGAAGGCTGTTCCTCATACGGCTTGGCCGGCAGCGTCAAGCTGCAAGCAGGATCATTGCGGATGCCGCGCACAGTCCCATCCCCTGCCGCCGCTGCAGCCGCAATGCGCTTCTCCGTCTCCGCCCGCCGCCCGGCCGTTGCGCGCTGGTGCTCAGCGCCCAGATCAAACAGGTCCATCGCCTTGGAGACATACAACAGGCTGTTGGGATCATAGTCGAGCGAGAACTTCTCGCCGGCGTGGTCCAGGTAGGTCTCGATGAGGAAGTCCGGGCACAGCGCGGGCTGCTTGCTGGGGTCTGCGCGCTTGCGGCCGAAGCGCTTTTCCCACTCGGGCCCGCTGCGGTAGGTCACCGTGGCGATCTCGCGGGCCAGTTTCATGCCCGAGTGCGGCGGGATGGCGTCGTAGTAGAAGCCGCGCGCCCAGTTGGGATCCATCATTAGCACTTGCCGTTGCGTGTGGCGCATGGCGATGCTGTAGGGGTGACTGCGGGCGCAGCCGCTGATGCTGATTACTTTGCGCACGCGCTCTGGGAAGAGGACGCCGGCGGCTAGTGATTGCATGCCGCCCATGCTGGAGCCGACGGAGGCGGCAAGGGTGGTGATGTTTAGCGAGTCCAGGAGGCGGAATTGGGCGCGCACCATGTCTTCCATGGTTAGGATGGGGAAGCGGGTTGCGTAGCGTTTGCCGTCGGATGGGTCGATGGAGGAAGGGCCCGTGCTGCCAAAGCAGCCGCCAATGACGTTTGTGCATATTATAAAGTATTTGTTTGTGTCGAGGGGGGCGCCGGGGCCGATGAAGCGTTCCCACCAGCCCGGTTTGGGGTTGGCTGGGGTGCTGTGGGCGTGCGACGAGGCGGAGAGGCCGGTGTGGAGGAGGATGGCGTTGGATTTGTCATTGTTTAGGGTGCCCCAAGTTTCGTAGGCGACTGTGAACTCGGGGAGGATACCGCCCCAGTCGAGGAGAAGGGGGTCCGTGGATACGAACTTTTCATGGTGGCCGGTTGTGTAGGAGGGTTCGGGACCGGAGTTTATAGAACGCGCGGAGAGCGAGGCGGACTTGGCCTCCAGGGCATCGAGACACGGAAAAGAGAGGGCGGGGTTCGAAGAGTCTTGTTCTTGTTGCTGTCGCTGTTGCTGTGGCCTTGAGCAGGAGTTCCCCTCCGGCTGTGGGCTGGCCGCGGCTTGGGCTCCGCGGGGAGCCTGTGCGTGGATAGAACGGTTCGTTGAAGGAAGGGCAGACAGCGGTATGGCTGTTTGAACATTGTCTGAAGGTTTGGAGAGCTTGAAGGTCCGCGCATAGCGGCTATGAGCGATTGCTGGTCTCCACGAAGCGAGTCTGGCTGCTGTTGCAGCTCCTCTTGAGCTTGCCATGGCTGTAGTAGGGACAAAAGCGAATAGAGAGAAGTGTCAGCAAAACGTCAAGTCTAAATCAGTGTCTATAGTTAAAGAAGGACCATTTTCCAGTAGAGCTTCACACTTGCTTAGCGACAGATATCGCCAATGACTATGACATCTGCAAGATGCGCCAGAAAAGTTGGGGATGCGGAGGTTGAAGCCGCCGAGCAAATTCCGCCGAGCAAGTATTCTGCCCCGCACAAAGGACGGCATTGCATCATTTGGCCGAGACCTTATTGGCTTACTAACAGGGCGGTGAGAGCTTCATATTAGTAATCCGGTTGTTGATAGAAGCACGTGATATAGGGAAAAGGGGGCGGCGAATAGGGGCATTGAAAGGAATACATTGTTTAGTGAGGACAAGCAGGCCAAATAAAGCATTATGTTTGTAGATGATAAATCCCAAATAAATTCCTTCGCCATATATGCCAAGTGACCCCCTTCCGGCGCCGATTACCACCCATAAATGCCGAAGTGATTAATAGTACTAGTTATACAAATCCCAGAGAAAGCCTGAGGGAAAATTCGGCATACAAGTACAAAATCAGACTCCAGAAAGATACATCCCATATCCAATACTTACCCTGGAGGCGCCACGAAGTTAACCTCCGTCGCTTTTATCTCAATTGCCCCAACCCACATACACCTCCCTTCGGGACAATTAGCATGGAACACAATCTTTGTTCCATCCTTTGACACCGTCGCTCCGCCAGGGGACACCAAATCATAATCCCCCGACTTCAACAACGCTCTTTTCGCCCTTGTATAAGGGCCCCGTATATTCTTCGCAGTCGCGTACTTGAGATCATAGTCCGGCGAGTCGAAGCAATGACTCGAATAGAACAAAAAGTACACCCCCTCGCTACTCCGGATGATATTTGGCGCCTCAACCAGCGGACCATCTTCCTTCACGCGGTCAAGAATCTGCACAAGTTCCCCATCGGGCGTGATGGCATCTGATTTCAATTTCTGGAGCAGCAGTGGTGTGGATTTGAGAGGTGGGATAGCGTTATTGCAGTTCCCACCGCGGCCAACGCTGTTGCCGTCGCCCTTGTAGACAACGTAGATGGTGCCGTCGGTGTCAATTATGGCGGACGGGTCGATGCCGCCACCATGTTCGATGGGACAGGCGAGGTATGCGAATTCGGGGTGGTAGGGTCCTAGTGGGTTGGTGGTCTCTGAGACGGCAACACCGACGCAGTGATGGCGTTTCCAGATGTTCAACTCGCCGGAGTAGTAAAGGACGTGACGGCCATCGGGCTAATGGTTTGTGTCAATTGGTTTGTGGAAGCGATGTGTATCAACAAATAACAAAATCTACACCATGACAGACTCAATGGCAAAATCTAATGAAAAAAGCGAAATGCATCACTCACCCTCGTAATAACATCCGGCGCCCAATGGTCCCTCTTCGTCTCCCACATCGCCACCTGCGGCAGCGCGTCGCGCCCCGTATGTTTCCACTCCCCAAAAAACCCACCGTGCCAGTCACCACTGCCGTCAGAGCTTTTATCCGCAGAATTAACAGGCATCGCTATGGGCACGTGAAACTCCGCATTAAAGTCATGCTGCGTTGGATTCGTACCAAACGCATACCACGTCCCATTGTACTCCAACAATCCCGGATCGGGGAAATTGGTCAACACCCTGCGCGGCATTGTCGGGCCATAGCGTTTCCGCGCATCGCCTACTAGCAGAGCGCCCAGAACACAAGCGATTCCGACGACGATGAGTAGGATGCAGAGGCCAAGGGCGATGCGGCGGTAGAGTGGACTGGATTGTTGTTTCTGTTGCTGCCTTTGGGAAGGGAGTTTCGGATTGAGAGGCTGTTGTTGCAGCTGTAGTTTTGAGGGGAAATCGGGCTGGAGGGGCTCGGTAGAGGATGCAGAGGAGGGTTCGGAGGAGGGTTCGGAGGAGGGTTCGTAGGGGGGTGGAGAGCGGGGAGGCGATTGGAGTTTTGGCAGGACTGGTCGTGCCCGCGGCGGAGGGGCAGGGTCCGTGGAGGCCATTACGGCGGGATGATTATGATATTAGATCCCTATCCAGTGTCTGCTCCTTAATCGTAGAATCTCCCTGATGGAGTTCTTAATTGGGTATTCGTCCCGCATGCGAGTGTTATGGGCAGAGGAATGGGGCGGGCATCTATTTGGTGATGTTGAAAGGATGACGTGATGGCCCGCCGGCGCTTCTCTTGGTTTAGAGTACCAATTGGGATAATTAAGGGAACAGCAACATTCTGCTTTCCATTGTCTGCTTGTTTAATATATACAGAATATGGTTTTGCCGAAATAATTTGAAGATAAGTGATAATAAATTCTGGACAGACGATGTAATGCGGAGAAATTAAACGGGGCCGTGGGCCTGGGCTAAAAATATCCCAAGCACGAAGAACATCTCTCACCCGTTCACTTTAGTTTCATATACAGTACAGTTCACACCGCGAAGTACTTATCCATGCCTAGGAAAGGTCCTTTAGATAAGGATATCAATTGGCGCTCTCAGTGGCGCTCTCGGTGGTAAGCTCTATACTGGACCAAGCGCTGCTCCAGAGCATGTTAAAATGAAATTTGCATCCACTGCTTTTACCCCTTTTTCTGCCGAATGTGGGCTTCCTGACAACAGTGAGTAACTTGGGTCCCGTTTAAAAGGTTAATCTTATAGATTTCTGTTTTCTATGTGATTCGTATCATTGAACAATACCCCGAAATTGACTCAAGATTGACTTGAAAATCATTTGAATTTGCGACGGACGGACTGCTCCATTGCTGAACAAGGCGGGTTGAATAGCGCCATTCTAATAAATCCCATCACAAAAGCCATATTCTCCCGGAACCAGAAGAGATTGAAATAGTGTATGCCAATCTTGTCATCCCTGAATTAAAGAACTGAAATAGCCACCACAGTCTATTGAGGACACTGGACCTTAAAACGTCAGATATGGGTTGCAATCACCATCATCTTAAGCCTGCTATTCCGACCGAGCTTTGCTTCCACACCCTCGAAAAGCCTCAAAGCTTCGGCGTGCAGGCTTTTGAGAATATCGGCAACATATTCTATACTGCCTGCTGACTCCATCTCAGACAGGATCCACTTCTTCAATTCAAATGACAAACCGCTACCGGCTTGCCTATTGAATATAAGGGTCCGAACGCGATCTGCTGCTGGGGAGTGGTTTAGAAAGTGGATGAGAGGCAAGGAGAATTTGCCCTCAGACAAGTCGTCGCAAAATCCCTTGGCACTCGCGTACTTTGATAGAACGGTCAGTTAATCCTTCATGGCATGAGGCACTAGCAGATAGGGAAAAGCAGCATAAGGCTGCTTTGCTGACTTACCTTCGCATCCGCAAGATTCTGATAGTCGTCTCGTATCTGAAAATATCTTGCCAGCAATGTCATCAGGCGAAGTAAACCTGAATCAGCCAGCTCTATCTTGGCCTCGGCTTCCATGAGTCGGTATATTAATCTGAAAATGCCGGCGCTTTTTCCGTCAATCATTGTTATGTATTCATCAATCGTGGGACATCTTTGGTGGTGTCTCCAGTAGAGCTCAAGGGCCTGGCCATGAAACATCCGTTGGAATTCCTCTAGCTCTATGTCAACGCAAAAGCATTCAGTTAGATGAACAGGAATGATCTTACCAAGACATACACCTAGAGACTCTCTTTCCCCTTGTGCCAGTAGCTTCATAACCTCGACAGTCGCGTATGTTGCACTGTTAAATGTTTGACTTGGGCCATATAAAATGTGAGCTGCTGGTCGTCCACGGCGGAGCTCGGAGTAGTCTTCAATGTCATCTAACCTTTCATATCGTTAGAAAAGATTTAACAACTGTCGCGGTGTACTCACATCATAATCGCGTCACAATAAATTGCGATGACTTCTTCTAATCGCTCCATACATGGAGCGGGAAGTTTAAACCATTGGTTTAGAGCTGCCGCAAATTTTGGCAACGTTTTCTTGCCTGAGAGTGACCGTATATATTCAAGCGGTGCAGTACATATATCTTCCGGCAGGTTGTTCAACGGCACCAAAAAATCTGTCCATCTTGCAAACGTTTCCAGCCCTTGATTCTTATCACCATTGGACTGCCCGTTTGTTGTGACCGCCTGTTTTGTTTCCACTATGAGGGATATTTCCTTTTGAGTGGCTGAACTGGCTTCGTTTTGTGAAATTTGGGGCGGTGGGTAATCCAGCAATGTCCGTACAGGGTGGGAGCAGTTCGCAGTCAACTGAGCGCGGTCTGCTTTGGTAGTTGAAACAGCGGTGCGATATCTGGGACTGAACGACGTCCAGTAATTCAATCCACCGCAAGCCAAAATCCAGAGAGCAACAAACCTCTGAAGTGCGTCTGATTTAGTGGTGCTCGACAGTTCCCACGCTTTGTACTCGCTTAGGAGTTGAACTTCTTCTCGTAAAATTTCCTGTTTCAGGATGTGAAATGCCTCATCTTCGGAATATCCATAATCACGCATCAAAACGCATATCGCGTTGCGTAGTTTGTTCAAATCGCCAGATTTGAAGACCTCGTCGAATTCCTGATAGAAACCATAGTAATCATTGGTCAACACCATGGTGCGAGATCCTGAATCAATTAGGTGCGCAACTGAAGCAATCTCGATGTCAGAGACGTCTAGATCATGGGACGAAAGGATCAGCTTCGAGAAGAATCTGCTTTATGTTTCCTGATCAGAGCTGATCCAACAGGAGAAAGGGGGAAGAAAGATCTCACCTGCCATTGAAGGTTTTCATCTTATAATCCTTGTACTCTTCAAAGGGCATTCTTCTTGTTAGAGCAATATGTGAATCCCAAATTGATTCCAATCGAGGTATCATTTTTTGAAGAACGGCTTTAAATTCACCGGGGCACCCTCTCAAAAATTGACCCAAGGGGTTTAAGACACCGTCATTCTCTACATCTGGTTCTCCCAATTTGACGTACGAAGTCAGCGCGAGTTGTACATCTGCGCTGTACTGAATATACTATTAAAAGATAAATTTGTAAGTTTTAGTACATTGTGCTTGATACGCCTTGCATGCCATACCTGAGCAGCTTCAAGGAGCTCCCCGATATCTAGAAAGAATTAGCAAACACATATATGCTGAGAGTATTGCTTAAATACTTACCATCAAGGTAAAAGCTCGTCTCCACGAATTCGCTTGTAGGTTTTGTTAAGCCATTTGGGAGTTCTGGCAAGATCCATGACGTGAGATGACCCCTTTCAGTTATAGCACTGCGTGCAAGACGGTCCTCTCCGTAAGAAGCTCGTATATAGGCTGTAGCATTGTTCACAGTATCGTCTCTAAACCTCGATGTTCGATACGGAAGGGTATTGAAATACCCGGCCGGGGGGTCGTATCCAGGATCTCCAGGGTCCGAATTATCGAATTTGACTTTGGTGAATTCGATCTCCATTGAAGATGTAGATAACGAACAGGCTGCAGAGAATAGGATATGGGGTTTAAGAAGCTAATCAAGCTTTGAGAGGCGCTGATCAGTATTTATATCAAAGTATTTTGACACGGAGAAATTGTAGCTCTCGCAATGTCGAGAAGTTGCAAATGTAGGGATGTCTGTCGTATTTCTACCTCGGTACCATCCGACATCTTCCCATGGGCCATGATAAACATGGACAAGAATGCACTATGCCGAAGACCACGCAGGAACACGGCGTACAGTTGACTCACAAACCCTGTGCAGGGGCCGGCTGGCAGCTGAGGACTAAAAGGATCTAGTTCGGTAGCCCACCTACCATTCAACAGACCGACGCCGTGGACCATGATTGTTCCTTGACGGATGCGGGCATAGGCGCCATTTGAACTCCCTTTCCTTTAACCATTTCTTAAGGTGATCAAAGAGACATCCAAAAGAGCACTTGGTAAAATAGATGTAGGTTAGGGTCTCATAACCCAAGCACTCCCAGTAACGTCTTTGTGAGCCCATATTAGAAAGACTTAAGAGTAAAACACTCGTAGGACTTCGCCAGGCTGAGCGCAAGACATTCACAGCAAGGAGAAGACGCAACTGCCAACCGCTCGCTATCTGGGCTTCTGACTGCCGTGTCATATCACCGGATAGCCGCAAGTTAGCGGATAATCGTGTCCCCTGTTGCAACTGGCGCCATGAGCCGCCTTGCATGTCGTCGGTAAGTTGCTTCTGCTTATATCACAAAAGAAACTTACGTTTCTAGACGGAAAGATTACGGATGCCGACATTGGCATATGCACCCTTAATAGAGGCCTAGATATACAATTTCCTCTTGTCGGCAAAATTCCCCCTCCTCACCAAACTGATGTGGCCAATCTCTTCTTCCATGCGTGAGTCGCCCACCAGGCCCGGCAGGCCACGCAAGGCATCACACTCATCAAACTGTTTAATGCTGGGAAATTGCGGCTGGTCGCATATCTTGTCTGCATAGTCGGCTCCAAACCGGAACATGCTATACCCATCCAACACCTCCGACCATCGTCGACGGAATCCATAAAAGCAACCAAGCGTTCCGCTCCCGACAGCCCATATAGCAAACAACATCCCAGGGATCATTGGAGGAATAGTACCCAGATTAATAACTTTGTCTTTCCGCGAGGAAGTTGCCCCGGAAAGAAGATACGCTGCTTGATCAGAATACATGGCGCCATCATACATCAGCTGCAGGGCCTCTATAGCGTGCGCTTGTGATATGGATTGTAAAAGGGTTTCTGCCTGGATAAAGCCAGTGTAATAAGAGCTCCCATCTGAGGAAGCGGGTAGCGGTGAATGGGTGGCTCGGAAGTGCTCAAGGTAGCGGCCCCAAAGGGTCTGTAAGCTAACTTGGCCAAAAATCGGGGCGCGAGATGCGCCATGAACCGGCGGGGAGGGTGATTGTTCAAAGGAATTGTACGTGCCTTTCGCAGAGATCTCAGCATGTCCGAACGCAGACGTGCGAACGCAGCGGACACCAATTGGTGGTGCAACAGGTTGAATCCCTTCTGGCGGAGGCTCATTAGTTGTGTCTAACGGTCGGACAAGTCCATAAGGAATGGATTTGCCATCACTATCTGAAATAGAAAGAAATGTTTCATTGGTGGAAAATTCCCCATCCGGCTCCCAGTTCACGGGTTGGCTAAGGCCGGCAATGGGGGTATTTATTGCGGAGTTGAATTTGAGGTCTTTTGGCATTTTGCCGAACTGATGAACTTGCCAGACGACATATTCCAGAATTTCAGTCTTTGGCACACCACTTTCAGTCGTAGGAGAATACGATTCGTCATATGTCTCAGGTTGCTTTGCTCCTATTTCAACATACCCAAATAGGTTCTCGGATCGGGTTGTGCTGCTGTTGTAGATGTAGATCGCGTTGTTCGTCGGAGTATTCAGTACGAGAAAAGGGTTTGCGTCCTCTATGGCCGTGTGCCACTCCTCAAATCCGTTAAAAAATTTGGATGCGGGTTTTTGGTTGAGGATTGTGAGCTCAGAGGCGGATTTCACTGTTGAGCAATTATATCCAATACGCACACCCCAAGCTTTCCCGTCGATTGGCACCCTAGCCTGGGGAGCTAAAAACACGTCGGAAATTCCCGTCCCAAGCGGGAGGGAATTTGGCAGACTCGCGAGATACGGGTGTTCGGTACGGTCAACATGGGGCGGCGTGTAGCCAATACCTATCCCCGGAAGGGTCGTGGGGGATCCGTCTTTCCAAGAGTTAATTGCTCGATTGAGCGCCTCAATTGCAGTCCGATCATTGAAGTTGTCAAACGTACGGCCTACCACCATTGGTGGTTCCGATAGTTTTACGTACCCGTCCGAGAGCTCCAAAGTCAGACCTGACAGAGGCAGGGCAGCCGAGGGCAATAAACTGAGTAGGGCCAGAGTGAACCACAACCGATGTGCTATTCGTTTATCCTTCTTCCAGAATCTCTTAAGGCCGGTTACCCAGCCTCCAGGTCCGCTCCAACTGGCGCCGCAGTGCATGATGAGCCCCATAGCATCATTGGCATGCCAAAATCTTTCTTGCAGCATGGCCGCTTCAACTCCAAGCAGTGCGTATCTGGATAGGTTGAGGCCGAACACACCGACGATGAACCAAGAATAGTAGAGCCATACCTCGCCGGGGAGGCCGTATCTAATAAGACTATCATCTCTTTTAGCGACAGCGCCCCAGATAGCAAAGTAGAAGACAGTGACGGTAACTGGAACAAAGATCGCTACGAGTGCTCGCGCATAGAATCGGGGAAGATGGTAACCAGCGTCCTGGTAATTGAATGGTACGCTCGAGCGCCTATCCGACAGCTCAAAAGTATGTGGGTTATTAAACCTATTATTATCACTAGTCAGCGTATCTTGAACTTTCAAGAATTGACAAGCTTGCTCTATTAGCATTTACTCACTCTTGATGCTCTGAGAGCAGACTCTCAGTACTAATAGGAGGTCCTTGGAGCGCCATCATGCAGCCCTATTTTTCACGGACCACAGAAAAGTAAATTCTTTACTTTCTGTGACGATTGGAGCGGTTTTTTTGTCTCTTTTTGCTGCTTTTTTATAAATTCAAAGGGAGATAGTGCGAGTTCTTTTAGTATGTTTAGCCCCTGGCACTCTTGACCCTTGGTTGAGGCTCTTGTACGGCTGAGTCTAATTCTCTCAAGATCCCCGACATGCTAATAATAATATCGACATCCATGTTGCGCTGATCACACAGCCATCACGGCTCAAACGTCGCCGGGGAATACGAGCTGGAACGTTGTGATGCCAGGGGTGGTTATTCTTATCATTGTTACTTGCCTGGTTATTTTATATAAACAACACTAAGGTTACCGCAACCAATAGTACTCCGTAGCCGACGATTATTAGTCGAAGCTTTGATGCAGTCCGTTTCTTCTTCTAGAGCTTCAAATCCCCAGCTCGTCAGCATTGCTCGATGTATATCGCCTTTTTTTTGGTCCTTTTCCACATACCGAGTAGCGAGATAGCGAAGATACTGTAGTTACATTCTCACAACCAGACCGCCTTTCATATTTTTCGCCATGTATCGGTCTGTAATGTCTCGAGCATCCTCCAGCGCCAATGTTGTTACATGCGATCTCACACCATTCTCTTCTACCGACTACATCATGTCGAAAACTAGACGTGGGTTGGCCACTATACTACCAATAATGGATGACTCTTTGAAAACCAGGTCAGATGCGTTGAATCGCAACTCATCCGTCGGCAATCCCAGAATAGTGCATACCCCTTTGGATCGAAGCAGTTTTAGGCTCCATCCGGTCATTTCGACATTGTCCGTACAGACGACTACCGCTGCAAGGCCGCCGTCACCTGCAAAATTCAAGATTTGACTAACAACATATGGGTCATTATAGCCAACAATCTCCTGTGGGCTTAGTGACAGCGGCACTTCCCCCGCAAGCTGCAAACCCTCTGGTCGATTATCTATCGTGACTGTCGGATGCCCCAACGTCCTTGTGAATTGTATACCGAGAGAGCCCTGACCGCCGACGCCAATTACGCCAACAGGTACTCCGTAGTCCAGGCTTCACTTTGGTAGCTTTGATTGCAATCCAGACTGTTGCTTATTTGTCCACAAATTAGGCGGATCGTTTTGACGAAAATACTTAAGGTTTAGTACTTCCCGCACACATGAGCGGTGCCGCCTGCTCAAATGGCACATTATCCGGCAACAACACACACTCACAGAATCGCGGATCTGGTTCGTCTGGAAGCTCTGGATTACGCACAGTTCTGCATCCGACGCATTGGTTGCATGCGTGCCGAAAGTTCAGCATGCCGATCCGCTGTCCGGTCTTCCATCGCGCTGCCGCTTTCTTGCCAACTGCGACCACGGTTCCGGCGGCTTCGTGGGAGGGTGTCGTCGGACAGGGTGATTGATAAACCCCTTCGTACACTCGAAACCTAGCCGCTCCAACCTTGACAAGGAGATCGCCGTCTCCGATCGAAGGGACAGGGATCTCTTGTAGTTCGTAGGGCGCACCATACCCCGGTAATTAGGTCAGTATATGACCTTTTTCGAACCTGCGTATATCATTATGTTACCTTGACAAGCCAAGCCATAAAGCCTTCATAGTCTTTCAAGAGTCGGCCATTGTGACCGAAAACATGCTCGTTGAGGAGGGCTAAATTAGAACAACTGGTATTCGTCCCTCCGCTCCATTTTTTGGTAGTATCCACTCAATCCCCAGTCAAACGAGGGGAAGACCCGACGTCATGATCCGCAACGAAAGTTAACGGGGGGAACCCGAGGTTATGTATCGGTTGGGAGTCAAAGACTCGGGAGAAAGGTTTATTTATACGCAGTAGTTCAGATTGATCCTAGGTGCTGCTTCCACGTCGAAGCAATCTTGTTCTATCAAACTCTATTCTAGCCCTCACCATCCATTTTTCGAACCCTCTCTACGTCTGAAAAAACTAAGCAGAACCAACCATGCCCTCTCACGGCCATTGCAACTGCGGGAGCGTCGGTGTGACTCTGAAACAGGAGGAGCAGAATTTAAACTCCCTACTCTGTTACTGGTAGAGAGCCCATCCGCTTTTATCAACAGATGCGTTATTGACATGGCTAACTGT
This sequence comes from Helicocarpus griseus UAMH5409, assembly GCA_002573585.1. NCBI lineage: Eukaryota > Fungi > Ascomycota > Eurotiomycetes > Onygenales > Ajellomycetaceae > Helicocarpus > Helicocarpus griseus. The sequence continues at coordinate 125,727 of PDNB01000060.1, read as the reverse complement.
CTTTATACCCAGTCGCAACTGTGTCAGATCGGGAGGCGGTAAGATTTTCATAGATATCTTTCCATAATATCTATTTGCGGCGCGGCTAAGTGCTGATTTGCCGTAGGCTACTCTGTCAATTACACAGTCAGCGAGGAAGATGCTGATATCAAAGACCCTCAATCCACATTGAACACCTACATCGACTCAAACACAGCCAGCGGGAATTCAATTAAGGTGCGAGTTTGAAATTGATTACGTGTGTGATGACTCTTCGCTAATTCAGAACGCGCTTTGTAGCGCCAATTTTGCGGACGTTGTGGCAGGTAAGTCCCTTTGCTTGTTTCTCTAATTCTATACTATTTAGTATGGCCTGGCTGATATATATGGTGATAGTGCTGTTGCAACAAGAAGCCCCAAGCTCCCTGGCATGGTCCTCATCAAGGCTTCTCTCTTCGATAGGATAGCCCATCCGACAATGGAGCTGCACACTCACCAACGGCAAAGTTGGCAGCCTGCCGTTCAAGGGGCCAAACAACTTTGAATTTGACTTAGTCCCGATAGGCATCGTACTTAGTACGTCCGGTGTGGATTTTATTGCAGCCATGATGTCGACGGACCTCATTACCCCCGTGGGGAGCGTATGAATTCATGAATCATGCTGTACATCTGTATACGGGAAGGTTTTACTTGGGCGACGAAGGATCTCCCGTGAGCTTGACATGTACGCAAAAGACTGGACATCTGCTCCCATCATCTATGGTGTTGCTTTTGTGAAGATAGGGGGGTACGGAGCATTTTTGGGGTTACTTTTAGGAGTGTGATTATTTGTGTACCTGGATATCCCCTTCATTTGAAGCTGCTCACATTTGTCCTTTTCACCTGTATAGTACTGCAAAATCTAGTGGTAGAAACGTCAGAATGATTTCTAGTTTTGTCCAAGAAATCAGCGAGGTGAATTTTCGAATATTCAAGCGAAATGTGATTTCAAAGGATCTCATCCTGACATTCCACATCCCACGGCCATTATTAATGAATTACTTACATGTAGGCAGATTGTTCGAGGGCTTCTTAGTTTTTCCTTCTACTATAGCATTTAATAGGCTCTCCTGAACAGGCAGGTAAATAAATCTTCACAGCTCTCGGATCCTATCGTCATCATCAATAAACATGGCTCAAAATCCCAACACTGTCCGGACTCATCATGCGTGTGGCCGATGGAGGATCGCCAAATTTATCAAGAGAAAATATACCCAATTCTACGTCCTATTTCAATAAGTTCTACTCTTCTCGGCCTTAGCTCACATCTTGCAGTACACTCCTTCGATGGAAACGCTTTTGCCGATGGGGCCGTTTTGGGATGCGATTTTGCTTGAGAAGTTGTCAAGCTGGGAAGCGACGTCACTCGGCTCGCCAGGGGCGATGTTGTAGCGTGTTTGATATGGGGAGGTAAATAATGATCTGAGCCCAACGCAATTTTGCGATTGTTATTCTATTGGATAAATGGGCGGTTACAGCCAGTACTGCCTGGCCGATGAAAGGATAGCTATATTCAAGGTCCACGCGAGCATGCTAGCACTGTTCCATTAGCTGCAGCTACCGCATGGCTTGCGTTATTCTCCAAGGCTCTTAATCTGAATCGCTTCCAGTCTAAGGGCACCAGCGTGCTGATCTAGGGTGGCAGCTGTAAGTGTCAGACCTGGTGTTGAAAAGAGAAATCTTGTATGTACTGCGTAGTCTGACATCTTCCAGCAAGTATGCCATCCTGCTCGCCTCAATTCTCGGACAGTAGCAGTCTCCGTAGAGATAACAGTCACTGCCTCATATATTTCTTTACCAACATTCTCCTGCCTGGACGATTGACGCTTCCAGTGTTGTGGTTTTTCTTGTGATATTATGAAGTACATCCATACCAGTGGCTTACCTAGGTAGGTACCTAGATAGGGCTTTTCAACCACGTGATAATACAGAATCCACTAACTACTTCGGGAAATGGGGTTAATAACACCTGCATCCGCAGACCTCAACTCTCAAAGCTTGGTTAGTCAAGGTTAAGTTCTCCACTGCCTGTCTCGAGGTGCACAACGCCAGCATGCCTGCCCTCCTGCGACCCCACGTCTTCCTCTCAGTCTGCGTCTCAAACTTATCTTCTACCGATACTGGTAATATAGAAATGGGCGGTTTACAGCGCGAACCCATAACATTTCCACTACTGTTCCGCACGCTTCTGAGGCGCCCTGATGTAAGGGCTCATACCGAAGAAGTGTACGTCGACGAGGTAGATTTGCACATGCATCCCTTTCAACGTTCTACCCCGAAGCAGACTTTGGTCAGATAGGTATATTGATAAAGCCGCTCATGTTGGCAAGCGAGGCAGCGGGGACTTCACAACAAGGACACCGAGACTTATCGGATGCTTGTAAAAAACACCCTACCGATGTCCTTCTGCTGCTTGCATCCGGGCTTCTTCCAAATCTCAAGTACGTTTCCATCACGTTTTCCAGCCAGAGGATTAAGAGGATATTGCAGTACTTTCGTTTTCCCCATGCGCTGCTGTCACTTGATATAAAACGCAATGACTATGACTGCCACAATCCCACGGAGTTCGAGCAAAACCTTGGTCCGTTTGAGCAATTGCTTTCCATTGCAGTAACTGCTCCGGAGAATCTCCACTCGCTGTATTACGGACAGAACTACAGCAATATGGTGAAGAGAAGGCTGTTTTATTTAGACTGGCGTCAATATTGAGGACTTCAACGGGTTCAACAGCGCCATGTTTGGCCCTCTTTAGTATGACACGGGGCGCCGGGCGACTCGCGATGCGCGCAATAGCTCGATTCAGATTTGAAAGAATGTTTCCTCGAGCAATTCAGATATCTTGAAAAGAGGCTTGAGATTAGTTCGAATTACCTGTTTTTGGTCTCTAATTCTTGTATAACCATGACGGTAGGTTGATGAATAATTTACAGGGTGAATGTCTGAAGAACGCTCTGGAATTCTCAGATACATGCATATATTGCATCGCTAGTTGTCGACATAGCTACGGCAAGAGGCCAGAGAAAAGGAAAGGTCCCTTCTTTATGGGGAATCCAAAGGGATTTCCATAACTGCGTTTAAGGTAACACCTATCTATGATTGAGTACGATTGGATTGAACAAGCCGCGCAAAGGAGGGTTGATCCTTGGAACTGGAAGGTGGCACTGCGTCCGGAAAAGGCCGGAGGCAGGGGTAATATAAAGATGTTGTAAGAAGGATTGGTTACTGTTAGTAGTGATTGTATCTCACATCTCCAAAGAATTCATCTACTATTCTAGACATTCAACTACGTGTACTTCCGTGAAACAGTCTCTGGTACGGAAATGGTTTGACATTCTTTTTCTCCGAGATTAGATTACATAATACACAAAGTACATCATGACATCACCCCACCCGATGCTTGGCGGGTGCGGGGACATTACAGCCAATCAGCAGCCACCTGCACAGTGCAGATCGCGTGTTTCAGATTGCCGCCATTCCCAAAACAGACTAGCGGGCCAGCAGGGGTGCCATCCTTGGGTACCGAGGCGTATCAGGGCGTATCATCATTACCAGATATTACTGACTGACACTGACACTGACAGCGGGAGGGATATTCCATCCATTATCTATATGCGGAGGATATACAGGGCAACCTGGACATCAGGATACATAGACACGCATAACACTTGCTATTATTATTACATTGGGGGTAAACAAAAACTGGTCGCAAAGATGGACAGATAACTCTGATACCAGTTCTATCTCTATAGCCATCACGACGATGAAAGGGCCAGTTACGGGAAAACACGCGTCTCCAAAACACCTCTTCTGGCGCTTTTCGTTTCAAGGCCAGCATAATCATTTTTATCAGTAGTCAATATCATCATCGTCAATCGCATCTTCCTGCTGAGACTCGGGTGGATGGCCTTGGCCGTTACTCTGTCAGTGTCGATCAGCGTCAGCACTCACTACTAGAGCGACGCCGCGCAGAAAAAGGCCACCGCCAACAGACACCGATCCTCTCTCCACTTCTCCTTTTACCTCATCTTCAACCATCTTCAACCCTACTACTACCCTTTCTCGGATCCGTGGTCTTTTTCTTTCTTCTTTCTTTTTTTCAAAACTAAAAGAAGTCTTGACGACTGTTTCGTGTATCCTCTCTCTTTTCTACTACTGGTTAGAAAGAAGAAGAGAGCCAGTCTCTCACTGTGCGTTGCCAGCATAAATAAACAAGCTTTCCTGCAAGCTCCCTCCGTCTCCCCACAATCCAATTGCTCCCTCCGTCGCTCTCCGCCGCTTTTCCCAACTCTCCCTTTTCGCTCTCCTACGTCCTCCTCAAACTCACCATGCGCCCATGACCTGGGAGGGAAGCTTTGGGGTTGGTGTTGATTGTGCTGGACTGGACTGGACTGGACTGTTTTCCCCCGTGCCCTGGATCCGTCTGAACCTTCACACTCCGCTTCCGCCCATCACAAGATCCCGCAAGCAAAATATCCCGTTTTGCCCAGCATACACCAATTGAGTGTTTTTCTTTTGTCTTACCGTTTCTGTCCGTCCTCTCATCTGCCCCGGATGGTCGGCAGGAGCTTATCCAGTTGCTCGATACCCTCCCTAATATACCCGCCATCACAATCACAATGATCACCTTTCGGAGATCGATAGTTGCCGCTATCTTCCTCCTCGCCTGTTTCTTCCTCCTCCGCTCCTCCTCTCAGTCTTCCGCCGTTTCCGCTCCGGCTCGTCCTCCCCCGCAAGAGCCTCCGAAAACAGTCCCTAAACCAAACCCCGCTGAAGACTCGGCCCCGAAACAACAAGTAGCGCCTGCTCAATCTCCGCCTTCAGATGTAGGCAGAGAAGGAGAAAGAGAAAGGGAAGCAGGGAGACATTATGAAAACCAGACTCCGCTATCCGAAGTTGATCTTGCGCGAAAACCCCTCCGCGAGCGCCTACGCTACCAATTCCCATACGATATGAAATCCAAGTTTCCTGCCTATATCTGGCAAACTTGGAAATACACCCCCGCGTCCGCTTCTTTCGATGAAAAATTGAGGCCCTACGAGGCTAGCTGGACGGAATGGCATCCTACCTTTGTGCATGAAGTCATTACAGACGAGGCTGTGGATCCTCTCCTTAGATACCTCTTCGCCGCTTTCCCAGAAATCCTCGAGGCTTACCACTCATTACCGCTGCCTGTGTTGAAGGCAGATTTTTTTCGATATCTAATCTTGCTAGCTCGTGGGGGAATCTACAGTGACATCGACACATATGTCTTAAAACCTGCCGCAGACTGGATCCCCAGACACGTTGACCGCTCAACAATTGGCCTGATAGTTGGCATCGAGGCAGACCCGGATCGCGAGGACTGGTACAAGTGGTACTCGCGCAGAGTACAGTTCTGCCAATGGACCATACAATCGAAACCAGGCCATCCTGTGCTACGCGACGTCGTCGCAACTATCACTGAGGAGACATTGCGCATGAAGAAGGCGGGCATACTTACGACGAAGAAGATGGACAAGTCCATTGTCGAATTTACCGGCCCCGCCGTCTGGACAGACGCGATATTCCGCTACTTCAACAACCCGCAATATTTTGAGTTGGCAAAACCGCCCAACGGGAGGAACGTCACGGCTTTGGATTTCTCCGGTATCACCGTGCAGCGCAAACTGGGTGACGTTGTCGTCTTGCCCATCACAAGTTTCAGTCCCGGCGTACGACAGATGGGCGCGAAAGAACCAGAGGATCCAATGGCCTTCGTGAAACACGAATTTGAAGGCATGTTCAAAGTGCATTGATATACCTATACACCTACCTATCCATCCTGCACTCCCTTTTGGCGTACTTAGTTATATTTTCTTTTTCTCTGCTTTTGTTTGTGAGCTCTCTCAGCTATATTCCTGATCCCTGCTGAACTACCCTCGAGCCAAGCAAAGATTTCTTTCGTCCCCTGCACACACTGACCCTTTTCCTGCACCTACCCTTGCTCTGGAAAACCGACAACGCTAACTTAAACTTTTGGAGATAACAGGGACATGGAAGCCGCAGGTCGAACGAGAAATCGGCCGCGACCCCTACGCAACTAATATTTAAATTCTCGAATAAAACCTATATACCATAGCTCCTCGCTTCCAGCTTCTCCGAAATGATTGAAACGGTCGATTTACACCCCCTGTTGCTCAGTCCTACCCGGGCGCATAGATGCGCGTAAGACGCAAATACCTCACGACCTTCATGGTCATCATCTCGCGCGTGCCTGGGACAGAAAACAGCTACCAGCCGGATACGGTCTACATGCAACCAGCATGCTAATCGAAACCTGCATGCAACACCCATGGAACCATCATCCATATATTTGACCTGCGATGCTTCGTACCTACCGTTACCGCTCTACCTAATCCTCATCTCACCATAATCCCAATCACATAATAAGCACTTGTATACTCTTGAATCCTCAGCCCTCCTACTCCCCTTCCTCCCTCTCTCGCTTAAATACTCCTTTTCCTTTAACTTTGCCTTTTCCAGCCTGTATCTTATACATTAGCATAAACTTAAAACGTTACACGTTATCTCAGATATCGAAGGGCGTTTCAAACCCGCCCCGCCCCCCACGCCCCACCCCCCAAAACTCGGGTTTACGATGCCTATGCTGTCCCGGCTACCTAGGTTACGTACATGTACTTCTGCTTAATTGCCAACACGGCGGGGGGGGTGTCCTTTTAAACCACAGGCACTACAAAACAATTGAAGAAGTTTCTTATTCTATCACATTTCCTCTTCTTTCATTTTGCTTTTCATTTTCTTGTCCATATATTCTCATGGCGGTCTCTACTACTAGACAGGGGAGAAAACATTGGGCGGTCAGTCGGTTTTGGAGTTTAATTCTTTCATTTCTTTTTCTTCCACTGCTTTCCCCCTTTCTCTGTCTTGAATTCGGGGGGTAAGTTACCTAGGTAAGGTACTGGTTCTGGGGATGGTATTCCGGAGTTTGGTTTGGTTTGGCTTGGCTTGGTTTGGTTTGGTTTGGTTTGGTTTGGTTTGGTTTGATCTTGCACATTCAATTGTGATATTATCTATCATTGGCATGGACCTCGCCATGGTCCTTTTTATTTATATAAATATTTCATTTTGTTCAAGATGCTTCTTTTTGTGGATGTGGAAAAGTACGTATATAGCGCTAGTTCAATGTGTGGTGTAGTTTACATGTCCATCAATCAGCATAGAACATTTACCACTTGATTGAAACTTGGGAGTGACGTACATGTTAGATCAGGGGCTCAGAATATTGAGGGAAAGGGGCACTGGAGTGAAAACACATACAGATTGATTTTAGATACTCAGGTTCAATTGACATTGGTCAGTGATGTTTTTCATTTCTCTTCAAACTTCATTCTGCGACAAGGTATGTGATCTGGATGAAAAGCGCATGTATGTTGAGACAGCAACAATGTGACAGCACCTCTGACAGAAGATGAGAATAAAGGAGATGTATCAGTACAAAGAAATGTTGAAAATAGGCAAAGGTGAAAACAAAGAAATATATATCACATATAATTTACGCGTCTACAAACCGACGCCTTTAGTACCAAATGAAGATAGCAGAAGAGAAAAGAATTAAGAAATAAATAAACCTATATTTGCCATAGACAGCCGTTGTTGATTCATATATATATTCCGAGTCCAAAATAGTAGATTTGAGATGAGACAATAAATCGTTTAGTACTTCGAAAATCCCCGAAGTTGAAACATCACAGGATGGTGACACAGAGTTGGTCAGACGTCCGATCGTATGACCACGGAATAAAGCATTTCGCCGTGCTGGTAAGTCATGGGAGGTAGGAAATTATGTAGTGTGACATCGTTTTTCGGTGTAAGCCGCTATGATTGGATATCCGTTGGAAACAAGCCGGAGTATGGCTTGACAAAGGATACAGATGAACCACAGAATAATCGTGGGAAAAGGTTAAGGGGCATATTTTCGTAGCTCTCTATCCAGCCAAGAGCATATGTTATTAGGAAAATGGCGATGTTTTCCACCACCAGGATAGTACTTCGACGCCAACTGCGTCATTTGCGCCGATGGTAACGTATCGATGAGTATTAAAAATCCTTAAAAAAGTCGTCATATTTATCCCTCATCTCCTTCGTATATGGGGTAAGATGCGACGGGTCTGGCGGGTCAGGGTACTCCTCGAAATTCCCCGAATCCGCGGGGTTATCCACGCGAGGGACTATCGGACCCCTCATTCGCCGATGATAAACATCGTCCCAGTTGATTCCTTCAAAAAAGGGATGTTCCTTGACCCTTGCGGAGCCTCCCTTTATATAACCCAGCCGCTCGCTCGGGTTTGTTTTGCATAATTGAGTTACAATATCCCGAGCGTCGGGGGGCATGTCTGAGGGGAACCGTAAACGTCCTTCAACAATTTGTTCATATATGCGCATGGGATTTGGGTCCCAGAATGGGGGCTGCCCGACTATGAATTCGTATATAAGAACTCCGAGAGCCCACCAGTCCACCGCCAAACCGTGACCACTGTTGCGAATAACTTCGGGCGCAAGATACTCGGGGGTGCCGCAGAGGGTGTAGGTTTCTCTGCTCCAAAGTTGTTTCGCGAAGCCGAAATCAACTAGTTTGAGGTGGCCATCCGCATCAAGAAGTATATTTTCCGGTTTGAGATCCCGGTACGCGACACCTTCGACGTCGTGAAGAAATTCGAGTATTAGGACTATTTCGGCGGCGTAGAATTGGGACGTCATTTCACTAAATCGTCGTGCACGTCGTAAGAAAGTAAAGATCTCGCCGCCTGGGCAGTAGTCTAACTGTTATGTGTTAGCTGCTGGTTCCCACGAAATTCCTAACTAAGAGTTCAGAATTGAGTAAGACTAACCAACATATATAAGCTCTGGTCATCGGAAAACGTGGCAACTAGTGTAGTGATAAAAGGGTGACCAGCAACAGCAGCTAGGGTTCTGATTTCATTCCGGACATGCTCAACCTGTTTTAATTTTATCACTACAGAGGGGAAAAACAAGGATTAGCACTTCTATACCTAGCCCAAATAGAGACCCGAATGGGTGAAATAACCAAACCACATACCGTCCGCTTTATGGAGAATCTTAAGCGCATAGACCTTGCTTTTATCTTCTGTCCATCTTTTTAACCGAACCAGCCATACTCGAGCAAACGTACCTGATTTTGAATGATGATTAACACGTTTACTTGTCGGAGAGCAAAGCCCACCACGCCACGCACACCAATCCCAGGGCAGCAACAGGCTTACCGGTGCCCAGAGTCTTGAGTAGCTCAAAATCACCAAGACTTAGCTCATCAGACGGTACGTTCAGCCTATCCTTCTTCCGGTTCTCAATGATGTCCTGCGGGGTTCCCGGGCGAGAAGCGGGAGGAGCCGGATCCAGGTAGCTCTTCTTCTTCTCCAGCTCTTTATTGCGCGGGGGAGGCTGAGAAGCTGGCACGTCTTTATCTGAGTGATGGGTCTTTTGTGGCTGTTCCTGAATCATTTGCGCGGCCATCGGGAACAACGACAGGTCATGCCTTGACCTAGTTCTGATACTACCCTCAGTTGAGTTACGGCAAGAGAAGCCGGTATAATGTAGCTGGTAGCGAGAAACGAAGAGGGGCGGGGGAAGGTAATTCAAGCTGGCGTGGAATGCGGGGATGGGTGGCGTGGCAAAGTGATAGCTAGTATGAAGAAGGTCGCCATTGATTGAGGATACGAACTTATTAGAAACTGTGTAGGAAGTATACGGAGGAAGAGGTGAGAGGTAGTAAGTTGAGGTTTGAGGTACGAGGTATGAGGTATGAGGAAGCTTGAGCTGCCCGGTTGCAGTGTCTGACGTAGGCGGGGCCGCGGCAGCGGCGTCCGGCGCCAAGACTATTAGCTAACATAGAATTAATTATGGCCTAGGCACAACAGGTTTTGGGAGCGAGATGTCGCATTTTTGGAATAGTAATGCTGTTGTTATATTGATGATATCTCTAGCAGTACGTCACGGCCGTTCACATTGAGAAGGTCACCGCAGAAGATCAGGCTTAACAACCCGTTCAACTTCGACAATAAATTCTGTCCCTATTGTAGCAGGTCAAGACACGAGGAACGCTCGAATGGAAAAGTGTGTATACTTATATACAGTATAGCAGTGGCAACCAGTAGTATCGCAAATCAAAATGCTCCGATCCCGAATGTCAAAGCGCATCGCAAACGTGGAAATAACATGTCATCACTCTAGCTCTTGGAGTTCAAAATCAACCCGACAATCAATCTATGCGTACGCTCCAAGTTAGTTCTGTTTCGTTTGTGCGAGAAGCAGAGACTGGCTGCACGGGAAAAGCTATACATACCCGTATAAACCCAATACTTCTCCAAAAATCAATATCAAAACCATCCCCACAAACACCCGCGATTGCTGCATGTATGATCGCACACCCTGAAAATATACATTAGCCCGAATAGCCGAAGTAGAGAGAACTATAGACAAATACTAACCATGTCTCCAACTATGCCAATAGTGTAGCCAGCCGCGAGTCCAGCCAGACCGACTGACAATCCAGATGCGAGGTGCATGAAACCACTATTAAATTCAACGTGTCAGTAAACAACCACACGTATAGACCACATATATACATACGAGTATAAGCTGTATGTCTTATCTGGCGGAGGACCCAAGTCCCCAGCAATAAGCACTCCGATGACCAGGCCATAGACGGCAATGATACCGGCCATAACCACGGGAATTAAAGACTGCAAAAGCTCGTCAGTATAATATAACTGGTCCAACCATGTTAACAGGAACCTGCCTTCATAATCAGGTCCGATCGGAAAGTTCCAACACCTGCGATACCAATGCCGGCTTTGGCGGTTCCGTATGCGGCTCCTATTGCTGTATGGAACGTAAGTTGGCTGCGTGGGTTACTGATAACGTATCCGGTAGGGACCTAGCAACATACATCCAAAAATCATCTTTCGAGTTGGTCAGCGCATGTTACTGTTTCGTTATCCGGAGATATCGGTTTATCAAGGACGAAGGGGAGTACTCACGGCTGAAGCAATACCTGCCTAGATAGGGTACTTGTTAGTTTAATTCAGTGAATACCAAGCAGGTATTGGGGGTAGATGGAGTTCTAAGCTTACCATTCCGAAGAACGGGGCAAACTTGGGAGCAAGCTCACTGTCCGCCATGGTGAGCAGTGTATATAGTAGCTAACTCCGTAGTATAAAGAGGGATGGATGGATCGGGTTGGATAGCTGGCCTAGGAAAGATGCAACCCAAGCCTGCTAGACTACCGGAGAAGGGGAAAGTGAAGAATTAAATGACAGATCCGCCAGACGACAACCACAGACCTAGACAAAAAAGGGATGTGCTGTGGTATAAAAGCGTAGGAGTAGCAACAACCAACAGTTACTACTATCCTGACCTTTGGCCGTGATGGATGATAACCAATATATATTCGTCAATGGTATGTCCTGCCTGCCGTATTTTGTATGGGGGTTACGGCAGCCGCCACGTGACCGGCACGTAATCTACGTATGGCAATACAAGGAACCGCCAGCCCTCGGTGCGGCAGAACAGCGGTACTGTACTGGCAATACGGCGCCCAAAGCGGCCTAACCCGCCTTACCTAACCCACCGCCCGACACCAACGAACGACGACACTCCATGTCCATCGTCCATCCATTCCATCCTCCTCGCTCCATCATCAAGGCCGCTGACATCGCATATCCCTCTCCCTCCCAACTCCTCTTCCTCCCCCTACCCCCCCAACCTCTCCCTCCTCTCCCCTTCGCTCATCCTTGTGCTGTCGTGGAATCCCCTCCTAATTGCTCTGTGAGCACCGTCGTTCTTTCACCTCGCTGTTTTTGCCAGCCATGAGGGTGTGTGGGCTATGACCCTCTCGGTTCTTCGCTGCGGTTGCGTCCCATCTTCTTCCCCCATACTAATATCTTCGTCGATCTGGGAGACCCCGTCCTCTCCCCTCCTCCTCGATCCCGTGTCGATTCTATATCATAGTGTTCCTTCGTGAATTCTCGTGCCCATTCCATCGTCCTTCACTTACTGTAGTAGTAGTAGCACTGGGGCCATGGCGGATCTAGGTGCTCAGCAAGGTCGCAATTACCGACCGGCCCCGTATGGGCATGCATCCTCTTTTCAGCGAGATGCCGCTTACTCGGAGATATTTGGAGGACCTGCCCAAGGCCGCGCGCAGACAATGACCTCACAAAGTGCTCCCTTTGCTCAGGATCGGGCACACACCATGTCTTCTCAGACTGCTGAACCCTATATGCATCCTCGAGCCGCTCCCTCGCCTATGCGTCAGGCTTCAAATGGATACGGACCTCCCGCCCCAAATGGATATCACAACCCTCCTCCACAATGGCAGGCAAATGGACCCTATCAATCCCAGCCGCCTCCTCAGAATCTTCCCCGTCCTTACCCTGGCCGGCCCCAATATCCTCAACCCCAACGTTTGGATTCTAGGCCTGGACCCATGCAACCACCATATCCAACAAAGGTCCCAAGTCGACCTGCTCCCCCGCCGGCGCTGAACTCGGATCAGTATAGATCCCGTTCTATGGCTAGAATGGGTGGCCCTCCAATGTATCAGCCTCCTCCGAGTAACTTTAACCATACCTCGGCAAACGCATTCCGACAACAGCCATACCATCACGCGGGATCCATGACTCCTCAAGGGCGTATCGTTCCAGAAAGGCATGATAACGAACGTTCCATGTCTATGAGCTCTTATACTGCTAGCCATGACCATGTCCAGACCATCAATTCTGGGAGGATTGTTCCAAGTAGACGCCGGGAATCAGGCGTGGAGAGAGTGGAAGGACCGCTCATGGAGCAACCGATGGTGGACCACGGGGTCCATAGCCAGATTGCTCCTGTTCCGGATCCCCACGCTAGAGCAAGACGTCCAAGTGAAGTTTCTCTCAACTCCCGGACCTTTTCCATGGCGTCAACCGTTACCCCGGAACGAACCACTAGCCTGCAGGCCGGTAACCCCCCTGTTCCCAAACCCGCTGGCCCACCCCATCCTACGCCACATCATCATCGTAGGGCTCCTCTCGTCTATCCTGCTTTGCTTTCACGCGTGGCTACTGTCTTCAGAGAAAGGATTTCTGTCGGGGAACGGCTCAAGAACGACTTGGCTTACACAAATGCCTTTACCGGTGCTGAGGCTGTCGATTTGATATCCTACATCATCAAAACAACCGATCGTAATTTGGCTTTACTCTTGGGGCGTGCCTTGGACGCCCAGAAATTCTTTCATGATGTCACGTATGACCATCGGTTAAGAGATGCTCCAGGAGAGTTATACCAGTTTAAAGAAACCATGGGCGAGGAAGACCCAGTTTCCGAGGTTAATGGTGTTTTCACTCTACTCACAGAGTGCTACTCGCCAACTTGTACTAGAGATAAGCTTTGCTACTCAATCGCCTGTCCAAGACGACTTGAGCAGCAGGCACGGCTTAACCTTAAGCCTCAACCAGGGTTGAGATCTTCAGCGTCCAAGGGAAGCTTACACGGGGATGATGACAACGACGACCAGAAACTTTGGATCAACATGGTTCCCAAAGAAGTTGCTGACAGCATCGATGACCGGGAGAAGAAGCGTCAGGAAATTATATTTGAGATCATGTATACTGAGCGTGATTTTGTCAAGGACTTGGAATATCTGAGAGATTTCTGGATGAGGCCCTTGCGGTCTGCCAACAACACTAACCTTTCCCCCGTTCCAGAACACCGCCGAGAAAAATTCATCCGAACTGTATTCTCAAACTGTCTGGAGGTCTTGGCTGTTAATTCTAGGCTGTCGGAAGCCCTCAATGCTAGGCAAAAGGAGGCCAGTGTGGTGAAGACAGTGGGAGATATTTTCCTTCAATTCGTGCCACGTTTCGACCCCTTCATCAAATACGGTGCCAATCAGCTATATGGAAAATATGAATTTGAAAAAGAACGAGCTTCGAACCCAGCCTTTTCCAAATTCGTTGACGAGACTGAACGTCTTAAGGAATCAAGGAAGCTGGAGTTGAACGGTTACCTGACCAAGCCAACTACTCGATTGGCAAGATACCCGTTGCTTTTGGAACAGGTTGTCAAGTACACCGCGGATGACAATCCCGATAAGAAAGATATACCGAAAGCAACTGCTATCATTCGGGATTTCCTTTCCCGTGTCAACACCGAAAGTGGAAAAGCCGAGAACCATTTCAATCTGGTGCAGCTCAACATGGCCTTGAAGTTTTCGCCTGGCGACTATGTTGATCTTAAACTCACCGAGGAGAACCGTGTAATGCTGAGCAAGATGGCCTTCAAAAAGGGTCCAACTGATTCGGCCGAAGTCACGGCATATCTATTTGACCATGCCGTCTTGTTGGTCAGGATCAAGGCAGTCAATAAGCGAGAAGAATACAGGGTGTACAGAAAACCTATTCCTCTTGAGCTTCTCGTCATCACCCAAATGGAAGAAGTCATCCCAAGGCTCGGCATCGCCAAACGACCCTCTGGAAACCTCATCCCCGGCGCCAGAACCGCCGCTAATGTGCCTGCTTCCAAGGATGGTTTCCCCATTACATTCCGCCATCTTGGTAAAGGGGGCTATGATCAAACTCTGTATGCGACTTCCTCGACGCAGAGAAGGAAATTCATCGAACTTGTCGAGGAACAGCAAAGAAAATTGAGAGAAAGAAATAGCAATTTCTACTCCAAGACTATTCTCTGCGAGAAGTTCTTTACTTCTGCTAACAGGGTCAACTGTTTGGTCCCTATTGGTAAGTAATCACTATTACCATTCTATGAAAAGTGCCTGAGTTTATGCTAACGGCTCCCTTTTTGCAGATGGCGGGCGCAAATTGGTCTACGGCACAGACAATGGCATATACCTGTCAGAGAGATGGCCTAAGGACAAGTCAGCCAAACCACGACGTGTTCTTGATGCAACCGGTGTCAGTCAGATTGACGCTCTCGAAGAGTACCAGCTGCTTTTGGTATTGTCCAACAAAACTCTGAGTTCCTATTCGATGGAAGCTTTGGACATCAACGAGAATCAGAACCCGTTGGTGCGTCGGCCGAAGAAAATTCAGGGCCACACCAACTTCTTCAAATCGGGCATCGGGCTTGGGCGGCACCTTGTCTGCTCAGTGAAGACATCTGCCCTGTCGACGACCATCAAGGTGTACGAGCCGGTAGAAAACCTTGCCAAGGGTAAAAAGAAGCCCTTGAGCAAGATGTTCCAGAGCGGACAAGATGCTTTCAAACCGTTCAAGGTGAGACTTTCTAGTTCTTGTGCAGCGTTTTCGCTCCAGTTGCTAATATATTCTGTTATATAGGAATTCTATATTCCCGCGGAATCTTCTTCTGTTCATTTCCTGAGAGCCACTCTCTGTGTAGGCTGCTCTCGAGGATTTGAAGTCGTTAGTTTAGAAACGACAGAGAGGCAATCGCTCCTAGACCAGGCCGATACCTCTCTCGACTTTGTTGCCAGAAAGGAGAATGTGAAACCCATTCACATCGAACGGATGAACGGGGAGTTCCTCCTCAATTACAGTGACTTCTCCTTCTTCGTCAACCGCAACGGCTGGAGGGCGCAACCCGATTGGAGGATAGCTTGGGAAGGAAACCCGACGGCGTTTGCCTTGTCTTACCCGTACATTCTTGCTTTCGAGTCTAGCTTTATTGAGATCAGACACATCGAAAGCAGTGAGCTGATCCATGTCATGACCGGACGGAACATTCGGATGTTGCATTCATCTACGAGAGAGGTATGATATCTATATTTCCACGTCAGATTTAGTACCGTTTAGCTGACACCACTTTCCAGATTATCTACGCATATGAGGATGAAGCAGGCGAGGATGTGGTGGCTAGTTTGGATTTCTGGAACAGGCCCGCTTAAGCGGGGAAGAAATGAAAAAGAAATTGGAGGAAGGGAAAAGGGTTGTCTAATGTCTTTGTCCGCCTGTCCCGGCCAGATGTGCTTTTGACAGCTATGTTAACTTTGTCCAACGTTTTTTCCACAACCATTTGCGTTTTATTCATTTGATAGAGGTCCGCGCATTCTCTCTCTCTCTATCTCACTTGGCGAGAATACCCCACGTCATTGTTTCTTTTTTTCTTTTTTCTGCCTTCTTGTCCTTTCCCGTATATCTGTTTTTCTTCTTTTTCTTCGATTTCCATCCCCTCTTTCTTTGCTCGCTTTGGCCATCCTTCTCTTCCCAATATCTATCACCCTTTGCCTATTTAACCCCCGATTTAGTTCTCAACAAGATTCTGGTGTCTATTTTCTTGCTTTGTTCCTCGAATCCCTTGTCCCAGGTCCGTTTCTTGTTTGCCGTGTACAATTGACGTGCGATATATGAGCACATGTATTTTCCCCCATGAGTTTTCTTTTTCTCGTCTTCAGGTATTCTTTTTATTCAGATCGGAAATTTATACTTTGATTTGATTTGATTGATTTATGGATTTGTGATACTATCTCATTTGACGATCTATTGCAGACTATAATCCTTGAGACTTTCTCCGCAAGAACGCATAGGAAAGGGGAGGGGGGAAGGCCTGCTTTGGTATGAGCTTGCCTTGAGCATTTTGTAGCATGCTCACAGTATCTTCTTACACAGTGGAGACCCAACAGTTATTCAAAGGAGATACTCTTCTACAATATGCTCAGTCTGAACTCAGGAGCTCAGGAGCCACAAGGGAAAGAAGAACAGAGCTTTTAAAAAGCCTTGTGATGTGAGCGAAGTTTCCAATCATTATTATAGGGATACTCTAACTTTACAGTGAGTAGTTTTCACATTAAGCAGGAAAATAAAATAGCACTTCTGATGAACGGGATGGTGGGGGGTGTTGAATTAGTGGTTAGGGGAGGGGAGGGGAGGGGAGGGCAATGAGAGTTGGCGTTAGAGGGAGAGAGAATCCAGGGCCTTTTCAACCCCCCCCTCTCTGCGTGTGTGCCAGACATGGATATAAAATGCGTGTCGTGTCGCAATGTCTGTATGTAGGTATCTTTCGACCCCATGCAGCGATGGCAGCTTGCTTAATACAGTAAGTAATGTCTATATATACATGTACTATTCATTTACAATGATGATTTTGTCCGTTTTTGACAAGGAGGGGAGAGACTGTATGTAAGCAGGACATCCTTTTTTGATGATAATCTATCATAACTCTCCATACATACATAACCTTGCTCAGGGCACCCGGGGGGAGGAAGAGGTATTTCTGGGTTATATACCTAGGTATATATGAGCTACAAAATACCGTGTCACTGTCAGAGGGGTGCAGCATCTGCGAAAGGAAAACACAATTGCGGAGTACACTTTTGATGTTAAATTCGTGTTGCTGACAGTAATATTCACCTCCCTAATATGTTGTTTTTCTTCCGTCAAGCAATGAAATATCAAAACGTTCTATTATTACACACATTAACTACAACGAAGCAAGTAACCGAAATCCACGGACAATAGGGAAGAGAGAGGGTGAAAGTGAAAGGTAGGCGGCATAGTAGGATGCCGGTGAAGAAGAGCAACCGTGGGGGAGAGTGGGGAGGTCTTGCGCTTTGCCTCCCCGGGAAGAGAGAAAGGAAAGTTGAAATGATTCCGGGCGCGTTAGGCCGCCCCGGCAAGAAGGTTAGGTATTTTGTGGAGCGTTAAAGTAACAAGAGGATAAAAAGATAAGTTGTTCAAAAAGAGAGAAGCATCAGCTAGTCCCTTTGAAGGTAGCTGAGTATTGGGGAAAAGTATGGGGAGGTCTAGCTAGACCCATGGATCCGTAGGGAGACACAAAAGAAGTGTCCAAGGGCTGCCAGGCGAGAAGTAGGGTGAGTAAAAGTTGAAGGAAAGGAGAACCCGGTGGGAGGCTGTAGAGTGTGGTGAGATAGAAAGACACGGAATAGTCCAGCAAGAATAGGAATTAAAAAAAAACACAAAAACCAACAATACAATTCAAATATTAAAAGCGTGCTAACTTAGCTATGTCGCCCCCCTCCCCCTTTTTTCCTCTCTTTCTTCCAAACTGGCAGAGAAAAAAGATAAAAACACATGAAGCGCACAGGACAACAGTAATAAAAAAGGGACATGGAAAAACATACGGAAAATGGAATACACACACAAAATAAGGAAAAAAAGCTAATGTGGGAATAGTCATTCAGTAACTGTTTTGAGAGCGGGACAAAGGGGAATAAATAGTAGACCGGGGAGAGGGGACAAATATAAAATCTGTGTAAAAAAGACAGCACGAGAAGGTAAGATATGAAATAAAGGAAAAGGATGAAAGGAAGGTACAGGCGCCGGCAAATACCCAGGGAGCAAATCAAAAGAGAGAAGCAAATGCTGGATCTGGTAGGCGAGGGCATTTCCATTTCTTCCCCTCTTATTCCGTTCGACATCGGGGTAGGGTATAAAAACGCTGGGACCAGGTCAACATAGTAAGACTTGTAAAATTAATGGCGTAGTATAGTGAAAACCTCCAAACCAAAACGAGAACCCCAGAGCAATGTTTCATGGATAAACTCTTCCTTGTCTTGGTTTCTCCCCTTCCCCAATAAAAGCATTTGACCGCGCTCCTCTGCAGTTGTCATTGCTATGCTAGGTTGTGTGCTTTTCAGCGGTATCAAACCGCTAATAAGTCGGTTGAATTTTGTTGGCCGCCGCTGACTGTATTTCTTTCAGCCCAATTATGCGTTGACCTCGCCATCGTCTTGAAGGGCGCTGTTCTGTTCACGTTGCATCCGTGCCTCGATCTCCTTCAACTGGCTTTCACGAGCGAGGAGTTCTTGTCGCTTAAGTTCAATCTCGCGTTGCACCTTGAGCTCGATCTCGCGGAGTTTCTCCTCCTCACGGCGGAGCTGCTCCTCCTTCAGGCGGACGGACTGAGAAGCCAGATCTTCGGGGTTCATGGACGAATCTTGGTTACTGTGGGGTCCATTAGCAAGCTGTTTCTTTATATTGATAAAAAATCTGCAACCAGAGGAATAGACATACGTAGCAGCACCACCCTCCACGCTCTTGCTGAGTTTCTCGGTACGATAGTTCTCGTAGAGGAAGTCGTGTGTGATTTCTTTCAAGTCTGCAAGATGGCTGTGCAACAGAGCGCTGCGGATGGCCAAGAAATCTGAGTGACGGGGGTTATCGACCTCGACAACGCCCCACGGATACTGTCTCGCGCGGACTTTGCGGCCACCAATTTCCAAAACATCCTCAGAACCAACAATGGCAAATGGCATCAGCCCTCTCAGCTCAGCATTCTCCTCGACGGTGTCCTCGTCATCCTCCTCAATGTCGTAGGGGAAGTTGTATACGGGGATGCGGTAGTGCTCAATATCCTCCATAACAAGCTTTTTCGATTCAGCCAATTCAGCAGGTGTTAGCGAGTCAGCCTTGCCGATGACGGGAATGACGTTGACACGTGGTGAGAGGCGCTTCATCAATTCAATGTCGAGTTCTCGCAGGCCGTGGCCAGTTGGCGTGATAAAGTACAATAGAGCGTGTACACGGTTGTCACGGAATCGGGGGTTACGCTTGATCCTAGATTCTTCAGCCAAAATATCATCATATTGACGCTCGAGGTATCCGACGATCTCTGAGAAACTATATCGTTGCGTAGATTGATTAGGCCACGTTGTCTGGGTAATTGCTAGGTAGGATCCTTTGCACACCTCTGTTCGTTGTCGATCTGGTCGCCAAAACCGGGGGTATCAACGATGGTCAGCGAAATGCGGGTGCCCTCCTCGTCCAGCTCGAGTTCTAAATAAACAAAGTCAGTTTAGATCCCAATTGCCATTAGCCATTGAATTTATTTATGACTACTTACCAACAGTGATGGGCTTGATACGGACGCCCTCCTCGAGGTGGGCATTTTGGGCATCGTCGGCATCTTTTCCTTGGAGGACCTTCTTTCCGCAAAGTGTGTTTACAAAGGTAGTCCGACCTGGCACGGAACACGTATGGCAGTTAGCAAGATGGAGGAGGGGAGAAAGAAACCAGCAAGTGCAATCAATTGAAATCAACATACCTGTTCCGCTGGCACCACAAACCATCAGACAGAATTGGATACCCTTCTTGACATTCTTCTTCCGGCGGATCTTGATCTGATCGTAGCGTCTGTCAGAACGAAGCATGGTCACGACAATGGGGGAGGAGCAGCGCAGGTTAAAAGATCAAGCCAAGTAGAGATAGGCGATTGAAGATACGCAGCACTTGAGCAATGAAAGAGTGGAAGGGAGAGGGAGACATACGGCGTTGACAGCAGAAGACATGGTGGATTAGGTTGCTTGCTGGTGATTTCGAAGGGGACGGTGTAACGGGGGGAATGGGAGCGAGCGAAGAGAATAGGAGGTATCTCCAGCAAACGAGAGGAGTAGGAGAGCAGAAAAAGGGGAGGAATGAGAGAATCAAGCACGCGGGAGACAGCGACAGGACCAGACACGAAGAGAGAGACGAGGTGGGAGGGCTGGGACACAAGATGTCACTGTGAGAAAAGGGTTGAAGTCGAGATGGTTACTCGAAGCAGCAGTTAGGGGGCGTGCTTGGGCTGCTTGGGATTGTTTGGCAACTTTGCAGCAGAAGCGAGCGCTGGTAATCCGCGTATGCGTACCGTATCGAGACGCTGCTGCCAGCCAGCAACTCTGTATCGGCAGTACACTAGCGGTCACGAACCGCAGTTAAGGGGCTGTTTGTATTGTTTTTACCGGTTCTGGACGCTGTTCTGCCGTATGGGCCCGTACCGTCTGGTAACTTTGGCCGCTCCCCCCTTTTTCTCCCGCCAATGTCGCCCAATCAGAGCCTCACTGGCCGTATTCACGTGATATGGATCTTCGAATAAATTACCGCCCCTTGATCGAGTATCTATCATTCATCATTATATCAACTACAATAAACACAACAAAACGTTTATTGATTAATTATTAGTAGAAAAAAGGGATAAAGGAGACAATGCAAATATATGAATGAATCTTTTACTTGCCTCTGCTGTGTTGAGACCACATTATTATCAGTTCGTACAGTACCAGATCCGCCCCCTGAACCCGACCCAATAATCTGGGGAGAAATGGCAGGACAACAGAACGATAGTCGTCGTGAAACCGCAATACCACCCGGACAGCCCATTGCGGCGGTGTCTGGCACCAGATTGCGGTAATACTAATACTGATACCAGTACCACATCTTGCCTCGTCCACGCTAGTCCTAATTGGGCCAAATGGATAACATAATAACCACGTGACGTAGCTGGCTTCCCGATCGGGGATCGGCGCATCCGGAGCTCATTTATTAGTCATCCGCCCATGGTCTCCAACCTCGAGTCTCGAATGTTGGTGTTTGCTGGATATCAGATCCATGTTCAACTCCGTATCTTCTCATATTAACAGGATCTAAATAACCCTTGGAATAATAAAATACATTCACGAATCTTCTATCTTGCCTTTACCTCTAATATATTATCAGACATGCTGCGTCTTTCCTCTGCTTGGTACTACTTTTAGCCATCCATACAGAGTATCCTACTACTATATCCCATTATCAGCCGACATATTTACTACTATCACCACGTCTTCTGCACGATGAATACCAGACAGGTGATAGACACTTCAACCGGTCCAGTGTCCCATTTCGCTACCTTCAACAAGGACACTTCCTCCTTCTCGGTCGGGCTGGACTCTGGCTTCTGTGGTATGTATTCCTCTGCGATCATCGTCATCATTCTGCATCTCTATCCCATCCCTGTACGCTAACACAGCTCTATGCACCAACAGTCTTCAACTCGGATCCATGTGAGCTCAAGGTGTCGAGAGGTAAGATATCCTTCATATATACGGTTCTATCCCATATATCCGCTATTCGCATGGAGCTCTCTGTTTACTTCATATATACCCCTGCATAATTCTATATCCATGTGACTAATGTATAAAATCGCCCAACCGGGCTCGATAAACAATATGCAGATTTCAACGCAGGCATCGGTGTGGTTGAGATGTTGGGCCAATCCAACTACCTAGCTTTGGTGGGCGGAGGCCGCAAGCCCAAGTTCCCCCAGAACAAAGTGCGTATACTCTCATTTCCGTTCGTTTCTTCTCTTGCAAATACCCCAAACCGGGCCACAAGTAAAAAAAAAAGCACTCGTCAAAGCAATTTATTGTCAAGAATTCCCCATATTAACTGCTTTTGCGAAGATGGTCATCTGGGACGACTCAAAGCAACGAGTAGTCATCACGCTCGAGTTTCGCACTTCTGTTCTGCGTGTCCGGCTCTCCAAGTCTCGCATCGTCGTCGCCCTACACAATAGCATACACATCTTTGCATTCTCAATTCCCCCAAAAAGGTCATCTGTATTTGAAACTGCAGATAACCCCCACGGCCTGGTTTGCCTCGGGACGAAATTGCTGGCTTTCCCCGGCAGATCACCCGGTCAGGTCCAACTGGTTGAGCTCGAGACGGGGAATGTCAGTATCATTCCAGCTCACAGTTCACCACTAAGAGCTATCGACCTCAGCCCCGATGGTCAGGTTCTGGCAACGGCAGGACAGACCGTAAGTAACAGATTTCCTCATTGTTTGAAAACGAGAGAATAAGGAAGCTGATATACAAACACAGGGAACGTTGATTCGTATATTTGCAACAACAAACTGCGCAAAGATGGCCGAGCTCCGGAGAGGAGTAGATCAGGCTGAAATATTTTCCCTGGCCATATCTCCCTCAAACACCCTACTGGCTCTGACATCAGATAAATCCACCCTGCACATTTTTGATCTTCCTCACGCAGGGAACACCACGCCTCCTAGTGAAAATGCAAATAAGTGGGGTATCCTAGGGAAGCTACCCCTGATGCCCCGCGTATTCTCTGATATCTACTCGTTTGCAAGTGCCCACTTTGAGATTGGCGATGAAGGCCCTCTTGGTTCTGCATATCTTCCCCCACTAGGCTCTTTGCTCGGACGCCCATCAAAGGGGGTTATTGGATGGACCAGCGAAACGACGCTTTTGGTCATTAGTGCCGGGAAAGAGGGTAGGTGGGAACGATTCGTTATTGGAGAGGGGGATGAGGGGAAGCGGTACTGTGTTAGAGAGGGTTGGAAAAGATATCTTGGAGACGGTTGAAAGATCAATATTTTCCCTTGGATTTTCGATCAATGAGTTTTTCAGAAAATAAGCCACGGACGATCTGGCTTCTTGGTTTGCGTGACTGGTCTGTGACGAGGATGTCAACTGTCACACTTCTCTTCATCGCGTATGCTTGGACCGGATATATTGACTTTTGCCAACACCCGAACGCATCATTGCTAACACAAATCTTTCCATCCTGGCTGGAATGGACATTAGAGAGCCGGAAGCAGTGTCTTGGTCGAATCGACAATCCCGGCTCCCATACCCCCGACTGATAGCTGGATATCCCCAATTCGAGGATTGATTGTCAAGAGAAGCGTCTTCTCGACAACAAATTGATATCTCAATCACGATCTCTTCTATCCCGATGGCGTCTCCGTTCTTTCGACTGCGATCGTGACCTTGATCTCTCACGGCGCGAAGACCGTCTCTCTCTCTCCGGTGAATACGAACGATCCTCCCGATGCCTTCGATGGTGGTGGTGATGACGGTGGCGATGGCGATGCCTATCTGCTTTCTCAGATGATTCATCACCGCGATGTCTCTTCCGTGTACTTGAGCGTTCCAAAGCCTTAGTAACCTCCTCCTTCTTTTCCTGTATCAGATATTCCTTCATTGGATCTTCATCATCATGCTCTTCCATAAGTTTCTGTAGCTCCTTCTCCTCCTTCAATAAAGGTCTTTTCTCTACCCTCCGCTCTTCCACATCAGTATCGCTCTCGTCATGTCTCGTAGTAGCTCTCCTCTTTCCCCCATCCTCATCCTCATCATCCCTAGATCTCCTTGCCATCGTCTCACCAACAGCCATCGACGCCACATTATCCTCCAGCCCCTCTTCTTCTTTCCTCTTATACCTCACATGGTCAACTCTAATCATCCTGCCCAAAATCGTCGCTCCACCCAGGTTATCCACAGCCAGATCTGTACTTCGCTGGTCTTCATACTTCAAAAATGCGAAACCTTTGCTTTTGCCCGTCTCCTTGTCGCGTACTAGATTTAGATGGACAGGTTCGCCGTATTGCGAAAATATGGTCAGAATGTCGCCTTCGCTGAGATCGTAGGGGAGGGACCCGATGTAGATGTAGGCGGTGTCGCGATAGTCGGCGTGCCATGAAGCTTCTGGGGGTCTGGTTTTTAACGTAGAGCAATTGTATGATTAGCCAAAGGTATCAATAAGAACGGTTGAATAAGGGGGAAATGTTAGGGTTAGAGAAATTTATACACAAGGTACTTACACGGCATTTTCCAGCTCTTTTTTGTTCAGGGCTTGGACCTGGCGGATGGCGTTCATTGTGTTCGTTTCCGCCTATGAACTTATTTGAGGATCGTATGAGATAAACACTGGTGATTAAGAACCAAGTCTTGATATCAGCGGTGATTAGTCTCTCCCCAGCTGGCGCCTTTAAGATCGTAGCAGGCGTTTGGCGTTTTGTGCAGCGCAGCGGTGTTGAGATCAGTGAGGGTTGGTTTTGCGGAGTTTTTGCGACGTTTGGGCGATTTGCGGCGGACAAAAACGCGTGACATCAGGTTGGCCTGGACAAGTCGAACCAGGGGAAACTTGAACCTTCGCTTCTGTTTACACCCTGAGCCAACCCCGTATCTCTACAACTTGCGACACAAAACTATTAGATACCGGTTGAGAGTGAGGGAGCTACTTATTCAATGGACAATCTATTCGTTTAGCTGTTTCATCCGCTTTCCGATCGACCCTTTTGGTTCCACCGCCCGCCCTCCCCCCGTCTCTCCCTTCCGTCAACGCAGGTAGTTGAAGACGGTCCAGCGCTAATATTGCCTGCGTTTGATATTTGGCGAGGTTTCTGTCTCCTTTTATCTTTGCGCCTTCGACGTGCTGGCATGGTGCCGTCGAGATGGTCGGATTAGGACATCGGGCATCCTCCCTGAGCCAAGGGAGTCGGCCATCAAGCAAAGATGGCGCAAAGAAGAATATATGGTCGTCTATGTTGGACGGGGTAGCAAGCGGGAAGCGATTGCCAGAGAAGAATCTGTTGGTTTTGGGTATGTCACCTCTCTCTCTCCACACGCCCCCCCCCTGCTGCCTTTGGCTTGCTTTGGTTCGACACTCGTATTGCGATCAGGAGCTATGCGGCGCATTATTCCTTTCTTTTACTCACTTAGAGTCACTGCAAACTAGGAGGTACACCCGACAGCCAGAGAGAGTTTTTGGAAACATTATCAGCAGACGAGTCTGATCCTAGGGTACTGTCTGAACGTCGGAAGGGGAGAGCGCCCCCGATTGCGAATCAGTTTGCACTTGGGTATACGTATCAGGATGTATTAGATGCCGACCAAGAAGGTACTTGAAGCTCATATGATAGCAGAAGCCGCCCCCGATTCGTAAACTGATTTAAACTAACTTGATATAGATATTCTTGCGCGTGTCTCAATTTACCTTCTCTCCGAGCCCTCCTCGTCCTTTGCGCCACTTCTCAAACCACTCTTGAACCCAAAAACAGTTCCTGAAACTCTGATAGTAATCCTTTTGGACTGGGAAAATCCATGGTTATGGGTTAGGCAGCTAAGGGAATGGATTCGGCTATTACGTTCAGTTCTGATCTCTCTTGACGATGAGACCAAGGTGGTCATGGAAGAAGTCATGACGGAATGGCGGGATCATAAGCGGGGCGGTGATCCGGCAACTTCTGCGGGAGGGGGATCCGGTGGACCTGTCACAATCCCTCTTGGTCCGGGAGAATGGGATGAAGGTCTGGGGATTCCCCTATGTGTGGTTTGCCAAGGGGTATGTGAATTTTGGGATTTTTCTCTCTTTCCCTACGGTCTATAAGCCCATGCTTGCTAACACGATATTCCGGGCGTTAGGCGGAAAAAATTGAAAAGCTTGAAAAAGAGCACGGCTGGCGGGAAGAGGAGTTTGACTTTATTTTGCAGTTCATGAGAACCATCTTGCTTAAACGTACGTTGGTTATTTCATAAAAGCTCGTTATGATATGCTGACCATTGTAATCCTATAGATGGAGCCTCACTCATTTATACAACGCCATTCCTAGCTAATTCGTTGCAGAGCTTGATACACTCCTCGCTTGGAATCCACTCGTTACTCAAAAGACAATCTCTGAAGCACAATGTCATAGATAGAGATAAGA
The DNA here is from genome assembly GCA_002573585.1 of Helicocarpus griseus UAMH5409. Classification (NCBI taxonomy): domain Eukaryota; kingdom Fungi; phylum Ascomycota; class Eurotiomycetes; order Onygenales; family Ajellomycetaceae; genus Helicocarpus; species Helicocarpus griseus. Next base: position 99,488 of record PDNB01000060.1, on the reverse strand, counting down.
TTTTGGTCCCTTCAAACTGGGATTCTTGGGGCAAGATACGAATACTCAGAGAAGGATTCGATATAGAAGGGGTTGGAACAGGCTGGTCAATCGAGATCCAAGATAAACCAAAGCCATTCCGCGGATTATCCGAGAACGATGACCCAGACGAGGGGAACAACAATCAGCCGAAAGAAGAAGAATTGGAAGATGGCAGTAGTGCCACGCTTATCTACGAACAAACCATTCATGACCCCAAGCGGGACATCTCCCTTGCCCGAAGCAGCCAGACCGACGGCGAGAGAAGAATCGAAGTGGAAACGAAGGATATGCAATCGTTCCTATCTGACCAGCATGCCGTCCTTGAACAGCTCAAAGCCGAGGATGAGCAGCGGGACAAACAGTTGCGCAAGGGCGGGCTGATCAAGGATCAAGAGACCAACATTCTCATTGACGAGCCGTCTCGCGTTAATGAGCATATTGGTCCTGTTCAGTTCAACATGGGCGGCATCCAGGTGGATGCGGACGATATGTTGAGAAAATTGAAGGTAAAGCATTATTCTTGCCAAAAGATGATTTTTAATCGGGTTTCTGTGACTTGACATTTCACTTACCTCTGGGTTATAGGAACGAGAAGCTAGCCGTACCCCAGTGCGCAAAGATCCTCTACCCCAAACACCCACGGGCTCTCCTGGCCAGGGAAGCGGTACTGGCGACGGCAAAATTCAAAACCAAGCCCTTGCCAGCTTCTTTGCTGGTCTTGTCAACAAGAAGTCTGCCGGAAGCCCTCGTCCCGGCCCGAGTTCTTGATTTACCAATTGGCTCAGTTTCTGTGTTCTATACAATTTTTCTTCCTTCAATTTAGCGGTAAAGCAGTATAGCTACCACACTGTTAAACCCTGTTTATAGGGGGTTTGGAAGCAAATGTGAAATACCCAATTTATTATCGCCTACCCGTCAAGTAGAAAGACGGTGGTTGGAAGGAGTGTTATATAAGGTGGTGTGAAGTCCCCATCTTATCGACACGTCTTGCTCTTTTCTATGAGCCGCTGTTTGCTGCCCGATTTGCTAGAAAATTCACTTAATACCCCTATCGGCTTGTTCATCTAACCCATGTATTCTAGCTTTCTTGAATTTGACTCCATTTTTCTCTTTTTTTCTCCGATATATCACATCGTTAAAATACAATTGACAATAGAACCCTAGAAACAATCTGCTTTACAGACTAGTTTCATATCAGGTGTCCACGAATATAAGCTTCCTAACTTGATATTGACACAGAAGTAAAAAAGAAATTCTTATGTAAAACCAGATGGCATTGTAACCGGATAAGTATATAGCAAGAATAAGAATAGGCTATGTATTTACAAATTTATAGGAAGAATGTCCGGTTTTACTTCAAATCTCCCTTGACCTGATGTCTGGCAGGCCCCAAATACATATTTACACAACGTAGAACAGATATCCATGGGCGGCGGATTTAGTTATTAGGTCCGACATCAATATCTACCACCGGCACTTTTGTGTCGCTCAACTTGACAGCGTCTGGGTTGCTCTCCGCAATTCCGGAGTACTTGTTGATCCAGCCAATGACCTGCTGATGCCACACCAAGCTGTTTTCGGGTTGAATAACCCAGTGGTTCTCATCTGGGAAGTTGAGGAAGCGGCTGGGGACGCCGCGTTCCTGGAGCACGTTGAAGAGAGCAAGGCCCTCAGAGACGGGGAGACGGAAGTCGAGGTCGCTGTGAATCACGAGCATCGGGGTGGCGAATTGTTTGATGTTTTCGGATGCAGCGGGGTCGAAGCGTTCGTAGTTTTCGCGGTTGTCCCAGAGGGTGCCGTTGAACTATATATGTTTTGTTATTTGCTGTTCAAAAGAGAGGTGCGGAAGGGATGGTTTATATAGAAAATTAAGTAGGGGAAAGCATACGTCGCGCTGCATAAACCATAATTCTTCGGTAGAGATTTTGGCCTCCGCAACGAAGGTGCCGTCGTGGGATGCGAGAGCTTTGAATTTGCGGCCTAGTGGCTTGCCTTGAATCCAGTTGACCATGAAGCCACCGAAGCTGGCTCCAAGAGCAACACCATTGTCTGTGTCGATGTAGTCAAAGTTTTCCTTGACGTGTTCCCAAACCTTGACAATGTCTTCGTAAGGGGCTCCACCTATACAAGAATGAATCGTCAGCAGGGAAATATACAATGAGGTGGTCTGGCTATAGAACGGGATGTCATCTTACCCCAGTCGTTCTGAATTCTATCGCAGAACTCCTCTCCAAACCCTGTGCTGCCTGTGGGGTTAGGAGCCACCACGACATATCCTTGATCGGCGAAGACCTTGGGATTCCATCTCGTGCTCCACGAGTCGCCCCAAGAACCTTGCGGGCCACCGTGAATCAGCAGGGCAAGTGGGTACTTCTTGTCCGGGCTAAAGCCTTCGGGCTTCACGATCCAGGAATGGACCTTTTATATATGTTAGCGGGTGGCTGATGATGGTTAATGAGATAGACGTAGACAAACCTTGGTCCAGTTGCCCTCGGCGTAGAATTCTTCGATGTCCCCAGGGCCAAGGCCCTCCAACTCCTTATCATGTTCATTTGCAGAGAACAAGACATTGGGTTCCTTACCAGGAGTCGCAATAGAGTATCTAACGCTCGTCCAAGTGGTAGATGAGGTAGTGAGAACGGAACGCGAGTTCTTCAAAAAGTAGAAGGAGCTCACAATCCCGTCATTTGTGAAGTTCTTGGGCTCGAAATCGGAGCGTGCATCAGCAGGAATACTGAACAGTCTGCCATAAGCACGATCTTCGGCTGAAGCATAAAAGCCCTTTCCATCAGGGGTCCACTTGATAGTGTCAGGGGACCTATCCCATTTATCAGCGACGCTGACAATCTTGCCATTTCTCAAATTGGCAATGTAGATAATCTTGCGGTCAGATTCGTAGATATCCTCTTCCATTTGAAGGTAAGCGAGCTTTTTGCTATCCGGGGAGAATACGGGGCCAGAAGAGGCACCACGGATACCGTCAGCAGCCACAGAACTCTTTGGCCCATTGATGGGGCTAGCGACGGAAGATCCATCGTGAGGAACAACGTAGATGTAGCTGGTAGTATAGTTTGCCTTGGGAAGTTCAGGAGCTTTGCTCATGAATGCAACAGTCTTGCCATCCGGTGATAGGTCATAATCAGCTGCGCCGCCGAAGGGTGGGTAAGGAGATTCTGCGTATTTCACAGGGGCGACAAGGTTGTTCAGCTTCCCATCGAAAAAGTATGCGTCATTGTACCCTCTTCTTAATGTCCCAGAGAAGACGGCATTGAATTCCGGGGTCAACCAAGTATCCCAGTGACGAACGTAGATACTATCGTAGATGCGGGCAGAGCTCAAGGGCGTCTCCGCCTGCTGTGGATTGTACAATTTGCCGTCACTCGTTGATTGGCCGTAAAGCACAAAGTTGATTTCGCCCGACCTAGTTTTCACTGCCTTGAGACCATGCACGGGCCCGGGGAATGTGGCAGCTTTTTGACTGATCAGGATATTAGCGATTGCGTCTTCGAGAATAATCCGTGCTCCATTAGCAGGAATAACTTACCCTTTTCCAAAGTCCTTAACGTCAGAAGCCCACAGTTCTACGCCGCCTTGCACCTCGGAGCTCTCCTTCATGTACATAATATTGGTGTCCTTTTCTCCCAGCCAAATGATCTCTGACACATTGCCATCATTGCTGAGAAGGCTAATCTCTCCCGTTTTCAAATTGAGAAGGTTCCAGTCACTTTTGACCGTATCATGCTTTTCAAAAGAATATTGAGACACCGAAAACACAGCGAGTTCCTACCAATATAAGTTAGATATAATCATCTCGAGGGGGCATTTGAATACGGCTGAAAACAAGAAAGAAGACGGCTGCATACACCTGATGGGTTAGGGATAGCTTCACTTCTCCGAGGAGCTGAGAGTAATTGCCTGAGCGCCCCAATCGTCAGCATGGCGTATCGTTAAGAATCGCGGAGTCTGATGAGTGCAAAACTTACTCAGGTGTCATAGCAAGCACTGGTGACACCAGCGCCGCGGCAGCGGACAACCATTTCAGAATAGCCATGGTGGGCGTGGCTTCATTCAATTGGGGTTTGGAAACCCAGAACTAATTGATCTCCAAAGGATCAACTGGAGTGTTAAACAACGGCAAGACCTCACGATCGGCTTGCGGAATTCGGGTGACATGGTCGTATATTTATCCCCAGCTTGGGATCCCTAGGGTGACTAGGTTTGCGGAGCTGGCCATCGTTTTTGGGGATATATCAGGGATTGTAACGTAGCTGAGCTCCGCCTACCGGCACTCCCCGCTGCTTCCAGACCTCGAAACTCGCGTTAGTTTATTAATCCTTCCCCTCTTTTGGGGACTACTGGCCCCTACTGTACGGTTTGATTGTACTACCGGGCCGTAGAACAAAAAAATGAAGCTAGCTGGAGGATTACTGGCCCCTTGTTCAAGAGGAGAAGCTTTCCGATGGCTCGATCATGTTCTTGGGCCGAAACGGGGGTGGCTGCACGAGGTCTGAGCCATCCTTTGCTGGCTGTCAGGTCGCATGCTGCCATGCTCGCATGCTGGACCCGATATTTATCAGTCTTGGACCAATGATAGGGGTCTTATCACGGCGACCCAACCGGTTAATGCTGGAAGAACACGAGCGGGAATTTGGAGACAAGGTAACATCGACGCTGTTTTCCCCATGCTAGCCGGTTGGATTGCGAGATCCGCAGTGGCTCACTCGCGAAGCTTGTGTCAAACGTTACGTCGCCAAGGCCGCACTTGCTTGGATCGGGCTACATGCCATTGGATAGAGCGTGATAGTAATAATGTCGATGCTGGAAACCCGCATTACTATTATGTTAGACATCGGGGTAACCTTGGAATTGACGGAACAATCCTCCGCACAGACAGTCTTCAAGTTCTTTTTGAAACTCTGGCTTCAATCGAGGGGTCTATATAAGAGGAAGAGCATTCGGAGGTTTTCTTGCATTCACTTTGTTTCTGCCAATAACGAGGATGTCGCGTTTAGCGCTGTTTCTGATCAGCAAAACAATCTAAACCGTTATTGTTGTTGAAGATTTTAGAGTGAAAGAGAGCGTGACTGGCAAAGACGATAACCGATGGCGCCATGAAGTACGGCCAAGGATGACGATATAGGACCAGGACTTCTGCCCCTAAGGAACGACACAGATCAAGGATAGTGACGACGAATGCTGCATTACCCCCGGTCATGTAAGCTCCCTTTCGACAGGCACCTAAATTAAACTGTTTGGCTCAGCCCCTTGCTGTTGAAGAAGCACCTGGAGCTTCTCAGTTCTCGCAAACATCCTACCGGTGTTTTAAGGGACCGGTATGCTGCTTTCCGCGCGATGATACTCTGCAATTTCAACAAGAGCGCTCGGAAAAGTGCCCGTTTCTCGGCGGTCGGCTTCTAGCTTTCTTCTATCAGTCCATTGGGGTCCAAATGATAAGGGCTAGCAGCTGGCAAAGTTCGATAAGCGGCGGCGGGGCTGTTATCATTCTGGCTGGGCTGGACAATGGACGGCAATTCGGAGTAAAGTCTCGGATATCTGGCTGTCAGGGCCGGTTCTCTGTAGTGCTCGCCCTGTCACAAAATATTATTGAGCCTTGCTATGATTTGATGAAGCCCACATATTGGGGGATGCGGGGATTCGGAGCCTCAAGGATATTCCAATGAGACCAGCCAATATGAGAGGTGGATGTAGTGCAAAGACATCGGGCGTCCCAACACCACAAGAGACCGGGCAAACAGTGAACTCTGACTTTGCTCAGGCCCGTAAGTTACTTGTGGCATTCTGAACTTGCACATCCTAAATCCAGCTGAGCATGCATGTCGGGATACATACACGTATCACGTGGTGGCCATATTTATTGTCGGCCAACATCGGCCCAAGGCTTCATAATAAGTCAAGTTCTCTCCGTCCGTTAGGTTTGACAAGTGACGCCTGGACATATTCGGATCACTGCTTAGATCCCTGTACAGCAGCTCGTTAGGCCAGATGGACCGAAGATTTGGCTTACTGCACGACAAGAGTATTCTGTCCCGCGTTCCCGGGATGCCTGGAAATGCGCATTGACGGAAAGTTGTTGCCCTTTGGTCAGCGCTATAGCCGCCTGCTTGTTATCGGTTCTTGCTAGCCATACTAGGATATGCGGGAGCATTACGGTGAAGTCCACACAGACGAGCCTTTTTATTGAACACAAGAGCAGGTCTACTTGTCAAGCTCAGATATTCCTGAACTAAAAAGGGACGTACGTGAAAGCCGCCGCCGTGCCGTGACAGAGGCGAGTTGATTGATGTAAAGGCGAAGAGCGCTTTCGCATAGCTTTCCCGCGGTCTCGTCACAAAGACGCTTGAGATCATCAAGTTCATCGGAAAGAATCATATCGAATAGCAGAATACCAAGAGTACTGCAGTAGGCTTTGTTGACCATGGGTAATCTGCCTGCATACCAACTTCTTTATCGCCCATTTTCTTGTCATATGAGAATGAGATAGATATGTGGCTCCCTATGTCTGGTCTCCCAATGGACCAGACTGGATTCTCTGCTTTTAGTTACTGATTTCCGGTGGTCCAAGAGTTCATTCAAAGCGATTATAACTAAATTCATCCAGGAAAGAATTCAGGATCTATTCCAGGAATCCGGCAGCGGCACTTCCATCTGAGAGATTCCTCGAGCTCATAAGCATGACATAAAGATGCCTAGCTCACTTACGCAGACCTCTTTCACAAATCTCGTTGAACATGCTTTTGACACGGAGCGAGAAAATACAAGCAATCCTTGTATTTGTTTTTATTCTTCAATTTTTTTGGACTTCGTTTCCGTGAACCAGTGCAGGTATGTCCTGTCCAGGTATGGAAATATATCACATACTCCATGAAACGCGATGAACGTACAAGTCATTTGTTTACCACATGAACCGCTAGTAAAAGAGGAAAACTGGACCATGTTATTATGCAGCTCTACAGCAGATTGCATGTCACCAAATGTGCTGGAGGCATGGAGAAAGTACTGCGAGCGTCCAAAACTATGTCGAATACAGAGTTTCGGGGAAAGCAAAAATGCACCGGACATGTCAAAGACATCCGTGGCATCCTCCCGCAGTTTATCTCAGTACTATAAACTTACCATAGTCAGAGCCATATTTTATTGGACTGAAGAACTTAACCGAATAATACTATTTCAACTTGTTTCCACCGTCGTCCTCGCTTGGGACTTTCTTCTCTGCATCTTTTAACAAGCGCAAACTAATATATACTCAGATTGGGAATGCTCGTTTTCATATTTGAAGACCTTTTACGTTCCAGAAAGCACAAGTTAGGTTTAAATCATCTCAAAACGTCTAAATCGTCTTCCAACTCCAAATAAATCCGGCAATGACTTCTACAGACCTAGGTCTCGGTGATCTTGGATGCTTAGCCTCAGAAATCCGCCTTATGATCTGGAACGATGTCGTACTTGACGCGCTACGAGACTGCAATATCAACATCCTCGCTACGAGCCGTACAGTCCATAACGAGGTTTTGAAACAGCTTTCTACTGCAGTAACGATGGCACTTGAAAACTTCCTTATGTTACTGACTCCGCCGGACCTTGATACGATAAGAGATTATCTGAGATTGCTTCCTCCAAAATCAGCGGGACTTGATATCTATTGTTTACTCGAGATTCTTGCAATACATGGCCATGGGGTTAAGTTGCCTTCGTTTCCTGGTGTGAGCATTTGCACGGTAGGGCGTTTTATGCGTCCTGGACAACTGCATGCATTTCTGCGGGCCCGTATAGATTTGCAAGCTCCCCGCCAATACCTTTTATGAAACACTGTTGTTTCCTCCTATCGCCCAGAACATCAGAGCTGGGAAAACATTATCCATAAGTCAAGTCCCTGTCCTCGGATATCCTGGGATCGGAGGTCTTATTCGCCAATACAACAAACGCAACTCATTGCAGCTTGGTCATCAAGTAAGGGTTTATTGCAGAAGGTGGTAAACTACCAGCGGTTCTTGGGTGATTAAATAGAATGGTATATGATAATGAATTGTCAATTGACTCTAGAATATGCTAAATGCTTCATGTATATACACATGCAGAACTACATATTAATGACACGAAGCCCCTTTTCATCGCAGCCTACAGTGAAGAGGACTGAAGACGGTAGTTATCATTATTTTACCACAGCCGCCGCCCTTTATCAATATTGATTCATCTTGGACTGAAGCAAAACATCATTTATAGCAACAGTTTAATTGTTCAAGCCTCATGTAGAGGCATTTCTTGAAGTGGAACCACGCCACTGCGGGGCATAGAACTGCAAGCAATATCCTTTTAGGTCGGATGCATGATCATGAGCAGTTTCATACTATGCATAATATCTGAAGCAAGCTGCGGGCTCTCTCAAGCAGTTGATCGAATAGTGTGTCACTTTAGTCACTGTTAGCAATAATGAAGTTGGAAGTTAGGCCTCGGCAAAAATCACGTCGTGGGGTAAACGGCTAGACGCATCTTCTGTCAACGCTCTGCATTCAGGCACTGTACACATAGGTTACTGTAATAACTACTAGTATAAAACAGCTGACCATAATATATAACGCGGAGTCTTACATGGTTCAAAGACATATCACGAACCAACACGCAGGGAAACAAGAGCTGTAGATCCTCAGAAAGAAAGAACCTGAACCCCGCGCCCGCAAACCCCTCCGAAATCCAACCAGCCAAGTCACAGCGCCCTATACAGAAGAAGTTCCATAAACATAGAACTACAGAAACAGAAAGAAGATAATAAAAAAGAGCAAAGAAAGCAACCATGTCCACCCTTCCCTCCCCACCCTTCCACGTCGCAGAAGGCATCGCCAACCTCCGCGACCTGGGCGGCTATGCCATCTCCCCCACCACCTCCGTCCGGCGCAATTTCCTCTTCCGCTCCGCCTCCCTATCCAAAACCACTCCCGAAGGCGCAACTTTCCTCTCCAGCAAACTCGGCGTAACCACAATCTACGACTTCCGCTCCGTCATCGAGTCCGAGCGCTCCCCATCCCTCGACATCCCCGGAACAGTTCGCCGCCACGTCCCCGTCTTCAGAGACCAGGATGCCAGCCCCGAAAGCCTCGCGCTGCGCTACAAGGACTATGCATCCTCCGAGGGGCCACAGGGCTTCATGCGCGCATATACAGAGATCCTAAGGGCAGGCGCCAAGGGGGCGTTCCGCACTGTCTTTGAGCATATTCGCGATAAGCCTGAGGAGCCGTTGCTGTTCCATTGTTCGGCAGGGAAGGATAGGACCGGTGTCTGTGCCGCGTTGATTCTACGTATTGCTGGCGTCCCTGATGACGAGGTTATCGGGTGCGAGTATGAACTCACAGAGGTCGGGCTCGGTGAGCTTCGACAGCAGTTTATTGACAGGCTGGTGGCTCATCCAGCGCTGGGCGGGGATAAGGTGGGGGCTGAGAGGATGGTTTCGGCTAAGAGTGCGGCCATTATGGCGACGTTGAGCTGGGTGGATGGGAAATATGGTGGGGTTGAGGGGTATATGAAGACAGAAATGGGGTTCAACGATCAGGATATTGAGAAGATAAGAAAGAACTTGGTTATTGAAGAAAAGGCAATTCTTTGATATACATGTTGGGTTTCGAGGAGATGTGATGCTGAAATGAATATATAACCTTGGTTTCAGAATATGGGACAATACATGTATAGACAAAGATTTTTTGTTGGATCAGCTTCTGCCCAATAAGAAATACCGAAATAGACCATGACTGGGTATCGATAACACTGACGTCTAACGTTCCAGGTGTTTCCTTTCGACGCGACGACCTATTGAAAGAAGTGATCACCAATTCTCCCAGAAGCGGTTAGGAAGAACTGTTCTCATAATGCTCCAATGACCAGCAGCGCTTCGTGCGTGCCACCGCACTATGTCGCCCACTTGCCCTGCTGCTAGAACATCTTGTTCGACCGCCACAGCTTTATCGAACACAGATGGGTCAATTTCGTATTTGGGTAATAGCCACCTTTCCCTGGACATGCTGCTCAGAAAATCCGCTTTGGTAGGATTTCGGAAGTTCAAAGGCGACTCGTTCAATTTACAGAAGACAACCATGTTGGTAAAATCCCCTGCCTTGGCATCTAAATCGGGTTCGCCTTCGCGGAAGATTCTGCAGTTTGGAAAAACAGACTTGATCGTTCGAACCACAAGGCCAGCGGATGGAAGAGACAAGTCGCCAGCATAGTTCTGTTTATTTTAGACGTCTGTGTTAGTGAGGAAGGTCTTGTAACAAGGGGGTGCATGAAAGGCAGAATGTGAAACTGACAATAGCAATAACGCCATCTTCTTTGAGTAGCGAGCGAAGCCCTGTCATGAACTCCACTGTGAATAGATTTACCGGCTCGACGCCACCAGTAAAGACATCATGCACAATATAGTCGAAGTTAGGCGTTGCTGTTGCTTTGCTGGCTTCATCCACAAAGCTAACAGCGTCTTGAATAACAGGCGTGAAGTTGTTTGGAAGGCTAAAGTAGTCCGCAGCAAGACGGTATACTGCAGGGTCGAGCTCGACAACAGTTGTATCAATGCCGTGGTTTATGAGGGCAGTGGGCGTGGTACCGATTCCGAGTCCGCTGTTTTGCAGTTAGCATGCAAAAGCATTAATAGGAAGCTGGGATCCATTTACATAACGAGAGCATTGGTTCCAGGGCCTCCCCTTCTAGCACTCCCGTCGTCGTTATTAATAAGCCTGACGGCCTCCAACATTGTGAATATCGCATATATAGGCTCCCTCACTTCCGGATATTGCGCATTAGGGATATGCGTCCATTCTCCACCTAAGAGACTATGATCGCATCTCATTACTCTAAAGTGACTCCTAACGTTCTCCACGACCGATAGATATCCAGTTAATGACTCCTCCCGGCGTAACAGAACAAAATCCTCAGCTTGCAAAGTTGAGTTTAAAAGCGCTGTCGTGTGCTCGAATGGGAAATGTACGTTGTATCGAGAAGAGAACAAGAGTGACGGTAATGCGAACAATAGCCATTTTGATGGGAGAGAAAGTGCATAAAGTGAAGCCGTCAGTAATTGTAGTGGAATGCGAGCCATCAAAACACTTTTCCCCATGTACGAAGGCAAAGAAAAGCCGATGAATTTTTCGAGAGTGCTGAAAAGCATATATGATCCAAGAAAAGGCCCATGATTCCCCAAGGTCTCTCCGTACTGCCTCAATTTAGCATCTTCAAGCAGTATGGCCACAGATGACACCGATAGGAGAACCAAAGGGAAGTAGGTGAGAAGCTCCGTCAGGAGAGGGCCATAAACATCCCCCATTTGCATGCTCCATTTAAACAGGAACAGTTGGATAGTCGGAATACTAAATGCGAGAACCGGTATAAAGTTCATAAACTTCGCAGAGAGCCTTTTCCTCATCTGGTCCTTGCCAAACCACCCAAAGAGCGCGGCTAGCATCATCCCCCTTCGATGGAAGGCTGCAGAGGGGACAGATCCATAAACCGGCGAGAGTGTTAATTGTGATATTGGCGAATAAGCAGCCGTAAGAACAATTAGAAAAGCAGCAAGGCTAATTGATCTAATAGTCTTTACCAGGGGGAGGACTTGATTCTCTGCGTCTGCGGGTGGGTTTACGCTTTTATCCTGCTGTTTTGGCGCGGGCTTTCCGCCCTTGGACGGCATTCTTCTAGTTGTCATGGCGGGCAATGAGATTGCACGATGCTGAGATGAAAAATATAAATCAACTTTAGTTCATCGGCGAGAGAAGAACTGTGACAGGATTCAGCGGCGTTTAGATTTGCGTAGCGTCATCCAACCCATGGACATCGGTGAACGTTGGGAAAGAGTCGCGGATTACTTCAGAGAGTTGAACAAGAGATAGTATGCCCCTATGAACACACAAATAGGTACATGAGACATAGATGAGTGCCTGTACACTGAAACCAGTGTTGGAATGTTGAAAGAGAGTGTGTGAGGACAGCTATCCATGTTGCGATATCCATGCAGGGGCAGTCACAGATTGATTAGTCAATAACTAGCACAATTTTGAAGAAAGTTACGACTTCTATTAATTAACTTTAAACTTTAGACAATCATATCATCATTTCATGTAGTTGATTTCTCCTTATATACACTAGTAACTGAAAATATCAATAAAACCTCTACCAATGCAGATGATAGAAAACATCCTGAGGAACACTTGGATAAATCATATGTCATAGTTTCCGACTGCATAATTTGAAGCAGATTTATGATAATTAAAGCGTAGCCGCGGTTATTTGACACCCTCTTACTCCGTGCAGTATTCTGACACCCCCTTTATACCTATTTGAGTTTAGCGCCTTATAAGATCATACATCGCCTATTTCAGTTCATTCAATCCTTTGATGTTTCTTTAATTATCTACATTCAACGCCTCTACGCCATCAAATAATGAATTCTACGCTCTTTGAGGACGCGCAGCAGCAGCAGTCTTTACTATCAGAGTTCTATTTTATGTTTGAATCAGCATTCTCAAATTGGTGAGAACCTTCTGCATATTCATGACCAGCGACTGGAAGGCATTGGGTACTGTGTAGTATTTACTGCCCCCATCAAATTCTTCCACCTAGAATCAATGAGAACTAGTTCCAAATAGGAAACTAGACTCCAGTTGAAATTTTATTGCAGATTTGAGTGGTCTGAGCAATTCGTAAAGGCCAGGTTGCAGGCAACCAGGCGCAGACCAGCCATGTTTGTCCATACTACCGGATTTGTTCACACAAAAATATCCGGCCAGAGACAATCATAGTCTTCCAGGAACAGCTTGAAGAGGCTATAGGGTTTTCTTATCTCACAGCGTTCGAGATGTTCCGAGGCGCTGATGCGCCCACCAATCTTCATGGCGATTCAGATTGGGATAAAAGCCTATATAGACACCCAACACCACAGGGTATTTATCCTGAAGATCTATTCGTCATGCAGCATGATATATAGTCTTGGTGTATGTCTGCTTGGAATCGCAAAGACGGCAACAATATGAACGTTGTCGTTCCCTGGAAGAATTAAATATATCAAAAACAGCTTCCGACAAAGACGAGCGACGGAAAGCATTTGCTACCCTAAAAACGCTTGTCGCCCTAGCCAAGGACCGTCTGCCTTTGTATGGTAGGAGACAGGTATACGACTTTGACTGTTGTTTGTTTAACTTGCCTTGACAAAGCCGAGGACAACATTTTTGACCCTCGACAGGAGCTTGAATACGAAGACGGTATCATTGTGGCCGTCAGATATATTGAAAAGGTACTAGTGTATGTTTCATATTAAGAAGTATCAACTCATTACCCCCAGCGAGTTTGTCTGCTAATTGGGGCCTAGATACTTTCGCAACTTGAAGAAATTAATCTCTGAAAAAGAGCGAATATCGTCTGGGAAGACCTCGAAGTATATGACCATAGTCGACTTCAGTCAATGTATTCCCTTGTAGTAGTGACAATGCTTATCATAACAGAGAAAAATACAAAGGAAAATGGATTTTGGGATTTGCGAGAGTGTATGTTCATATATGTAGGAGATGAGCAGATGATTGTAGAAGCCTGAGTTGAAAGTTAACTTTTTTTTTCAGGTCAGAACAGAGGTGGGGCGCCTTACAAAAGATAAATAGCCTCCAGTCATTCATTCAATGCTAAAACCCCGCCTCTCCTTTCTTTAGAGCACACTGCGTCTACAAGCTCAATTTTTAGGTCCTTTGCTGCTGCTTTACATGGGCTCTCAACTCAGGCGATACCCTAGCTCTCTCTTCATGAACCAACCGTATTACCGTTCTGGTCCGAGATACAATCACTGGCTTCAGGAACACCGCGTAGGATATAACTCCTCAGCGTGCTCAAGAAATACCACGCTATCATGATGATTTAAGGCACAGACCTTCTCTTTCACATCGACAATATATCTCTCCACCCTTTGTCGAATATAACCCATATCTTCTTGCCTGAGAGGCTCATACAATTGACGGAAAGTTTTACCTCCTAATCCTCTGATGACGGCGTGGTCTTTTTTTCTGTCCAAATACAGATGGTTTCTCCGGTAGCGGTTTACTCGCAGTTTACAGAACTCGATACAGGTACCCCCAGATCTACGTTGCTTCCACAGGAAAATTTGGTAAGGTTGAGACAGTGAAGCCTGAGAAATCGTTGTCCTGAGAATGATGAGAATTATGCTGATAGTCTTTGAAGGTAGAGTTGATCGCCCTCTGTCCAATATATTCATCGTTATCCGCATGTCAATATCAGTGGCCTCCAGCAAGAGCGTCAAAACTGAAAGAACAAGAGACACCTCTGACTGAATCTCACTTACTCATTGTTTGCAGTTTACAGAATGGGCCTTCAGCCCCTCCATGTCTGCCGCTTCTATCAAATCCTTGACTTCATGGGACACAGTTGATGCGGAGAAACGAAAGCATAAATTCTGACACAGATTGACTCTAAATGCCCCTAGAACATTCCGGTCCGCGTGCATGGAATCAATACTATTCACAGATACCGTCTATAATTAGCATTCTCTCGTGCTAGCCCCTCGAAAATTGCTAGAAGACCGACAGCAGGGTTCGGTCTGAAGTAGCCTTGCTGGGCTCCTGCAAGCGGGCGACTCATTCTGACAAGGTGATTATGGCAATGTTCCCTCTTAATTTCAGCTAGTGTCGCCTGCATTATTTGTAGCAACTAATTCTAGTCTACCGGGCGCGGATGCAGCGGGCAATATACGTTCAAACTGAGGCGCCCTGGTTGTGCCGCTGCTGTGCGAATGCTATTTCAGTGAGGACTAGAGCAAGCTGTCAACCGGCACCCAGTCAATTTCTCTCCTCTGGTCAGACAGAGGATACAGTACCTGTTGATCTACACAAAAAAGGAGGAAGGGACGCCAAAGAATGGTGGGTAAAAGTACATTATGGAAGTGTAGGATACATAAAGTTGTAACCAATGCAATCGAGTTAGTATCAATGGCAAAAACAAGACTCAAAGCGCGATACAATTGAAGGGCCATTCATCACTGGAGATGGGAAGCCTTGAGCACCACCAAATGGGGGTTGTTGTCGGCTGGATATGTGAACCATATCATTCCTCGTCAGACATTCTGTCCAAAGGCCAAATGTACATCGGTGCACTTCTGCTGCATTGGTATCATCTTCAGTTATCCCTGAAGTTCACCTATCCTTTTCGCTCTCCTGTTTCTCTCGCAAGCTGATTGCCAAGAGAAGGGGCCCTAGCTCAAACGAGTATCATCACAACAAGCGCCCTGGATGTGAGAATCTGCAACTGAATCTCCTCATTCTCGTTGCTATTATTATTTCGCTGCTGAAACGCGGCCAGACAGTGAGAGTCTGGAATGTAAATATTACAATGGGCCAGCCTCTCTTTTCTAAAACTTCAAAATCCCTCATCACCAGCGCAGTTTTCAATTTGTTCAAATTTAAACACTCCAAGAGAAGACTTGACTACTGAGCCGCCACGGCGCCTTGAGCGGCGCAAGATTTTGGTGCAGCTGGAAACCGTCGTAGAGTCTTTGCAGGCTCACAAGATTGATGCAGCCAAACTCAAGGAGCTAAAAATTCGAGTCGAAGGCATGGTCCTCGATGAAAATTCAGACAGCAAGCCTCACTTCTTCACGCCGCATCCTAGTCTTCCCCGGCCTGCCGACGGTACTATTAAGGGACTTCATAAAGTCCTGGATCGCGAGGACTTCTGTTTCACAGACCCTGTTGATTGTGCGCGTCAGGTTTAAACCAACCTGCTGTCTTACACCTTCAACTGGACATCTGGTAGAGGGTATAGGGCAGTGTGGTCCTCAAAAGAGTGAGTCTACTATTACTAGTTAGAGCCATGACATTTTTACGGGTTTATTTACTGGGTCTAACACTGGCGGAGCAGTGTCGGCGACTACAAGCCTTATAGGAGTCTGTATCAGTATGACCAGCCAGAGTTTGGAACTTTTCGGATGACGGACGTTCCCGGGGGAGGGTTCCCACACACCATGGCGGTTATGTACAACGACCTAGAAACGAATGACCGGGAAGTACTCCGCGGCGAGCTGTTGACCATTCTTCGTCTGATGCTGGGACAGTACAAGAAGCGACGTTTCATTCCGCATATGACAGTTCCCGTAAGTTATCTCTTCTTCTTCTCCGCTTGACAGATTACTGACCGAATGTTCCTGCAGGTTCTGCTTTTCTCACTTATGGGGAAGGGTGGTCGCATAATTGAGGCCTATTGTGATGACCAACAGCTTATTCTGCGCTTTACTGCACTTTACCATTTCCGCGAACAGACTATCACCGCCTTCAAGGACTTTGCAGAGTGGTACCTTGGCAATCCAACAGGAGATACGTCATAGGTTGAATTTTCTTTCTTCTCTATCGGGTGTTCAAGGCGTCTAATGGCTTTTGCTTGGATTGATCATCTTGCATTGCATCTTGACTTTGTCTAGGTTGGGACTCGGCGCTGGCGCTGGAGATTCCGTAATGCGTTGGATGCCATATACTAGTATGCATTATTTGGCCTTAATCCTTGGAGACGCTATATTATTTACAATGCTCTCGCGTAAAGTTCCTATAAGTTCTGTTACCAGGACACCTAACTGCTGCATCTGACGCTTTACGGAAACAATAAAGAGGCGTGCTTTAATCGTACTTAAATTATGCCTGATATTTTCCATGGTGTAAGCAGTGCACCTGAATCGATTGATGTCTTGTTCTTGACAAATCTCATTGAGTTTAGAAGTTAGACACAACAATAACAATGTGATAGATAATTCATGAAAGACAAAAAGTTTAGCAAGGAATAGACTTCTACTTTTCCTATTCCGCACTTGAAGATATCATCCTTTGAAATGGATTAGTACAGTACTAGTCATATATGACGAGTGTATTTCATGGCATATAGTTTTAGATAAGATATAATACAAAGAGGATAAAATATTCTCTTCACGAAATAGTAGGAATAGTAAATGAATGAATCAAGGACGGGGCAAAAAATATTAACTTGGATGTACATGTAGGAGAATTCAATCTGATATCTTATATAATCGGGTTTAGCGTCACTGGCCCCATCCGGTGCGGGCGGAAACCTTAAATACTATTATCATTCAGTCAAGTTGAGCTGCCATACTTGAAATACCTTCTCAGCACGAACACTGTTCTTTCAGGAGTTTGCAATCAACCAAGCTACAAGGACTGGCTTGGGATGCAGGACACAATGCCCATTTTCCCGATGAACACGGGCTATGTGCAGCCCAACTCCAACAACTGCAGCAGAAAAGCAGAACAACAGCCTCAAGACCCCCCGCCACTACATCCTCCCGCCTCAGTCCAAGTCAAGAATCGTCGGAAACGGTATCTTGATACACATCCGGAATACTTCTCTTCGGCTCTCGAGCTTGCCGGTTAGCTTGCTCTGCTATTTTCCCCGTTTCCCCCACTAACACCCATCCTGGATAGACCCGTTACTCTACGACCGCCTGATAAGACGATTCCAGTCAGCTACCGAAAGAGAAGAGGAGGGCCGTGCCAAAGGACACTCTGGTGTATTTGAAGCCGATCTCATAAGGTCAGAAGCTAAAATGGAAGCTCTCGCGCACCCCGACCCGAATGCGACCATGACCTACACCCGCGGGCCTAATGGTGAAATACTGGCAGAGGATCAAGACGAGATTCCCGATACAAAAGAAGAGGGTGCTGAGCGATGGCGTTGGGAAATGGAGCTGCGCTTTCTGAAGGGAGCGGACCATGAATTCGACTACACGATTGTTGATGAAAACGAGGACTATGACGATTGGAATGAAGAGCAAGAGCGATATTTTGACGATGAGGAGCCCGAATTCATCGTTGAAAAGGATGAGGAGGGTCACCAAAAGGAGGAATTAAAGGGCGAAACTGGCATACAAGACTTCTAGAAGTTTGTAATGCTTGTTTATGTGCATATTGATGATGTATACCCGTGTTCGACGACTATATGGTTTCTCATTGAAGCTGGAATACGAAAATACCACATGGCGGCCACTATTCATTTCAACTCGAACGGGATATCATTTATGGCATCCTTGCATCTAGGCCCGGAAGTCTAACGTTACCCAAGGTTGGCCAAATGCTGTCATGCGGTGGTGGCAGTCTGTTGTTTGGCGGGGTTACCAGGGTGCGTGCTGTGTCAGCCAAAACCTTCTCAGATTGCGGCACAACGCCACACCGTACCATCGAAATGCGGGGAAAGCTCATGCTCCTGGGCATGAAGCAACGATCATGGAGATAAACAACGCTTCTTGAATCCGCTGCTTCTCATTGTCTGGCAGCCAAATCTTGCACCAGATGACGTCTTTTTTTGTTAATCCGCCCCATCTAATCTATTTCCGCCAAATATCCCGCCATGCTGTTTCAACGCGACAAGCCTAAGGACAGCGAATATGACGAACGAGCAGTAAACACGGGAGACCAAAAAACAAGCGGGAAGCCGCTTGTCTGTATGATATACTTCTTCGCGTCGCAGATGTCTCGCAACATCCAAACCGCGAATCCTGCTCCAGGTGGAAACACGCCTCCTACCAACCATTCTGAGCCTTTGCAAGTACATCGTCTCGATAACCTTTTGTCCGAGGTTCAGTACCACGCTCATCTGAGTCCATTGGTCACCAAATTCGAGACTTTCCCCGTTGAGATGCCTCCGCCGGGTCGTCCAAAAGGAACAACTCGCGAAGCCATGCATGACACGATGTTGCTAGTCAACTTCCAAAATAAGCAGGCGTGGAGGGAATGGATTCAGACGAAAGAATGGCAGGAATTCATGCAAAAGACCGAGAAGGAAGCGGTCTTTAGGCGGATCCCTCACGTCAGATGTGCCAATAGCTTAAAGGGTTTGCGGAGCCCTCTTGAGGTATTGATGGCTTAATTTAGCAGTCCTGAGTAGTGGTACGTTGAAAGATCATTTCCCGTTGGGTTGAAGCTCTAGAAACGAAAAAGGAAAAATGAGACGGTGGTCAACCGCTGCATTTTTCAAAGGGACTGAGCTTGTCGTCTTGCAGCTTTGCGGTCCGCGCTTATCATTCTTTGTTTGTCCAAAGGTGGCGGTCGAGTCTTTCAGGCGGTCCCCTTTTCGGACCTTTGTCGATGGGTGAGATCGTTAATTGCAGCCCATTCTAAGCATGATTTCGAGTACTGCCAACACCTTTATTGTTGAACGACCATGGTAGCACGTCTCGCATGTGGTCTAACGACTGTGGCTGCCGGTCAAGGTTTCTTGCTTTTGCCCTTCATTGCAACGACGCTACGGTCTGCTATGGTGTGCTTTATTTGTCCTCTAATCTCGTGCCCAGTGATGGTTTCTCGGGTAGAAGTCTGCTGGCATATTCTCGCCGAGGGGAAAAATATCTTCACCGCCGCCATGCGGAAATTCTTCTTTTCTAGTGCATTGAGCGTTATTATCGCTAGATACAGGACGAAATTTGACGAACATGTGAAGACTTTTGATCTAGCAAGTTTAGCAGTGGGAGAAACCGTTTGTGCTCGCAGGCTTCAACTCCAGCTCTGATCCCCGGCACATGTGATATATTCGTGAACAACCAAGCACAGGCCTAGCATCTCATCGGGTAGTCTAGAAGATACAGTTTTGTTGGTATCATATAGGATGGAGATGTGTACGGCTTGGCGGCGTTGTCCCATCTTGCTCCTTGGAATTGCCTCGCTCTAGGCTTATACCAGGGTATGCATATGTCTGTTCCTGGGCCTAGGATGTGCAAGAGCTGTATAATTGATTGTGTTGGGAAGGAGCTGCTTGGTGTCCAGTTTCCAGCATAATACGAAGAAGTCACTTTCGAATCTTCCGGGGCTAATATGAATTGGAGAGACTTATCACTCAGCAATATCATAAGCCCCAGGGGGGTCTTGGAAAAGTCCTTGCTGTATTCTAGTCTACCGGATGTCTTGCGGAAGATGGTTTAACCAGCTTGCCATGCTTCTTTCATTGCTCAATGGGACCGCTTGAATTACACTTCTGCTGTGCTTTACGTCAATGGATATCACTTGCTCTCTATGCGATAGGATGCGAGATGCTCAATAGCTTTCCTCGAAGCACATCGAAGATGAAGGTCATTGACATTGAGGTGCAACTGCTCGTGCTGCGCCAGGGAAACGAGCCCATTTACCACATAACTATGGACGGCACTTGATTACCTGCCTAGGAAGACGCTGTACCTAGGTACGGTATTAACAGGTCCGTTATTTAAAATTTCAAAGAGTGCAAAACTTGAGAATATTTTACGTACGTATTCCGTATGGTATGGAATCACAAACAGGCGTGACCATACCATGAATACGGCAATATTAAGGGACCTGAACCGAGCTTGCCAGAAACAAAAAAGCAAAAAACAAGGGAAAACGGGACGGTGAGGAGAAAGAAGGACTCTTGGAGTCTTGGGTGGAAAACAACAGCTGGACTGGTGCGATGCGGCATGCCCGAGGCCTGGGACTCCTGGGGGTCTGGGAGTCGTCGACGCATCATCCGCTCCCGGGTCTTGGCGGGTTGATCTACGCGTCCGGGCTTGGCACTGGAGAGGCTTGGCGATGAGAGGGCTTGGCATTTCTCAATTTTCGCGGCTTGGCATCGATCCGTTTGTGGAAGGCTAAGTAACCTCCCAAGGCTCCCCCCATGGAGGCTATTTGTATTTATTTGTCTTGGCTGTGTCTCCGTCTGAGTCTTGATGAGCCTTGACCGTTGCTACTCTGCCGCAGCCCTTAATCTATACGTTCCGGTCTGTTTCTTATCTGCGGCTTTTATCCCGGTTTGCTGAGCCCGTGGATTCTCCTGCTTGAGAGTTGGCCAAGTTTCAAAAAGCCTTCTGCTCGGGTTCTTGTGTTAATATCCGCTGTGCTTCAACAATCGAATAAATGATGCTGTGTCTGTGGTTGTGTGAGAAAGAGCGAAGGGGCTGTTGGATTGTTGTGCGTGCTTCACGGCTCCAGGTCGGCCGAAGTAATTCGTACATGTATGTATGTTCTTACGAGGCGAACCTAGATCGGAATCTGATGAAGAACTCGGTCTATCCCTTTCTGGTTTGATTACATGCGATCCTTAAAACACTACTTTACAGTGAGCAGGGATCTCTATTATGTCTCAGTCCCCAAATCCTTGACGGGCAGATGGGAAGTTAACGTTGGACTCCTGCGTACTGCGCGAAACTGAGGAGTCCAAGATACCATCCAATCCATAACTCAGAAAACAATGGCGGCTGCTACTGGCGGCTGCTACTCCCCAATCTGTCTGTCAAGACTTCTGTCTATAAGCTCTCCAGTACCCGGCGGCTAAAAGCTTCACATCACTAAAACACACGCGCGCTTTCAGTCAGACATCGATCTGAATGAGAAAATTTTTACACAAGTGACACATCTTCTATTTCTTCCATTTTTGGAATTGAATAGTATGCCGCGGACCGATACTATTCCTTCTGCCTCGACCGGAAACACATCTATCCCTTGCGAGACGGCCAAGGAATACATTCATGTATGAATGCTTGCTAGATGCTCAAACTCTACAAGTAATAACTCAACAAATATATTAAAGATCCATGCTTCTAACACTGCATGGCTATACACCAAGGACCGATTTTGTGCTACCTGTCCGTCCCCGCGGTTTCTGTATATGTACACTTGGCATGAGATTAGGCGACGGCACGTTACATTTGCTTTCATGTGCAATATACGCAGCTGCTTAACCTCTTTTTATTCTCTCTCACACACATATATATGGCTAGTCAGATTTGTCAGTTGACTAGGCTTCATCAGAGGTTAGCTGGCATTTCTGTTCAGACCACCCTCACCGCGGGATTATATCCCGTTTGGTTTAAAAGTATGTCTTCATACGCAAGGAGAAACTACCTGAAACGACACATGCAAGAAGAGTGTTACTCGGGGAACCTGAGTGAAAATAAGGTTTTGCAGCTAAACGTTTGTCCCATCCCATTCAGTCGCATTATCCCGCAGATACGTACTACAATACCCAATCCAGCAGGACACGCGGAAATGAGTATCGACGCGCACAACCCAAGCAACAAGGTCTATATCAAAGGCCATTATGAAGAGATCTTGCTTCCATCTCCGGGGATGGAAACAAAGAAATGATGAACATGTCTTACAGAAAAAGAGACACTAGCACCGGGAAAGTCTTGGTACCATATAAAAGATCCCGATAATTTTACGCGAATGGGCATTAACATGCTGATCTAATGTCGCAAAGCGAACTATCCGTGCTTTTTAAACAGAGAAACACTTTTTCATTTGCGTACTTTTCCTTTGAACCATCTCCATGCAGCACCCCATATACTCAAAAATAAATTAAGCCTGTCGTCCCACTGCCCCCTTGAGCGAAAAAGTAAACGTTTACCAACCCCCTGAATGTTTCGCAGCGCAGGCCATCTGTATCTTGCCTTCTTCCCCTTTACACGCACTTACTGCCAACTCATTGATGATCGCAGCGATGACGATTACCATGGCAGACTCATCGGACGTGTACGCCTTGGACAAGCCCGTCGACTGACAAAAAAGGCAGCTCGTGATGACCGGAGTGATGACGGCGCATATCTTGGCTGTGGTCCTTCTTCATTTCCGGTCATCGACGTTGTTCAATCGTATACGCAATTAGTGCGCGGGTCTTGTTGTATGCCCTATGCCATACTACTTGTATGAAAGAAAGCGGAAGTGCGCGTCGCTTGGCGAAGACGTTGAAGCCGGGACGACGTAATGGCGGAGAAGGGGGAAGAATTGAAAGCGCGGGGAGCGGAATAAAATACCCAGCCCATTGGCAGTTTTGCAAAAAAAATAAGGGAAGAGAATGGAGAGAAAAAGAGCAGTATATTACGCCGTTTTTTATGTTTCGTCTCTCTCTACCCAAAACTCACCTCAGCCCCCTACCCGTGAAGGATATCATCAGCCCAGAGCCAAGGGCGCTCGTCCATTATTTGATCAGTGAGCCCCTCATCTCTCTCTCCACTGTTGAATGCCTTCCGAGTAACAGCTAGCTGGCTAACTACATATGCAACACGGATTTTCATATCATCAGATACAACGTAAACGGCTTATTACTCCATGCTCGGCACATATTTAGCATAACAGATAGGAGGGGGATCATGCATGCACATCATCTGGGCAAACTCCACTCATATCTTGTTTAAGATCAGTTGCCAATAATCGCCGTCAAACCCGACATTATCGCATCATCATCGCCACAATAGTCACCATCCCGATTCCCCCCCATCACTGCGCATACGTAGCCTCCCTGAAGGATTATTACTATTGCGCAGAGGCAGGCTATCTATCCATAGCCACCCTGCCAAGACCTCCTCCCAAGAATCCCAGCCAGCGGGGGTTTACTCAAACAAGAAAAAAGAAAAGGAAAGCAAAAAAGCATCGCCCAAATTCCCCTTAGAATTGTATGCACGAATGCGCGGCCAGGTTCTTGGCGAGTGAAAACAAGACGCCCCTCCAAGCCTCCGGCACTTGCCACTCAGCGCCTTGGTGAAGCTTAGGAAAAGCGGCTTCGTTCGTATCTTGTGCTCAGTAGGTTGATTAGGTTGATTAATGATCTGCTGATAGTTATTAATGCCCCCCACGCCCCATATCTATAATTGATATGGCGCCAAGAAGGAGTAGAAAGTTTTATATATTTGTGTTTGAAGGCTTAGCAAGGAGGGGGGAATAGCACTGGGGACTCGAATTGCACCTTGGCAAGGAGTGTCGGACTGACTCCGCCTGAATCTAGCCAGCGGAAGGTGCTACAACAAATAGACCATCTCGATAATATCTACATATGACACAAACTTCTACTTACGTCCCCCCTCCCTCCCAAAACGTATCTGTATACAAGGCAATCCCGCGAATTGTATGCAATTCATTAATTGATGGGAAGCAGCAGCATAAAAGAATCAAAGAGCGTACAATGTTGGTACCTGGGTAGTTAATTGCACAGGCCCTAATCATGGTTAAAGATAAGCTTAAATGCTTCTTAAACCCTATAAACACAAAACAACCACGGTATACCGCCTGCAGATTCTCACCACGCAACCGTCCAAGCTCAACAAGCAATGAACCCTCCCTTAATAATTAATAAATATGCACGCACCATAGTGATCATACACACCAAGCCCCCTCTTCCCCCTCTCTCCCAATCCCTCCGCGCCAAGAAATCCCGCCAAGGAATCCCGCCAAGAACCACACCCCAATCTTCCCGATCTGCAGAGATCTCCGCCCAGGATTACATCTTTAATTTTGGTATCATTATTTAATTCGGAATCCTGCTTCCAGCCATTCAAGAAAAGACAAATAAAATAAGGACAGCCAAAAACCCCTCCCATCCAGCTGAGGCTAGTGATGGTGATCATTCATCATTCCATCATCATCATCCATCCCTCTTAAAGCCGCGAATCGAAGCATTGAAAGCAACCATCAAGTCATATCCGACGCCAAGAAAAAATATAACAAAGTAGGGAGGGCGAGTCGTCGACAACGTTGACAGTTGCGCAGTAGTGCGGATATTATTTGATGCAAAAAACCAAACCCCTCACCAAGAAACAAAAAGAGGAGCATAAGTACTAATGATGCACTCTAGAGCGTTCCTTAGGGTGGTGCGTGTGTTTTCCGGCTGAGTTTTGCCTTGGCTTGGCGGAGGTTGGATAGCGTTCATCCTCACAAATCATCATATTCATCTCCATTATCTCAGAGTTCACTGCTGCTCAGATGACTGAACTGTTTGCAGAAAACCATCATCAGATAATGATGATTGAGTAAGAAGTTGTGGTTGAGATTTAGTGAAATGCACACAGCAGAGCGCAGTGCCTTCTTCCTAGTTGTCAGTTGCAGGTGCGGCTTGGGCTTGGGCTTGGCCGGCTGCGCAATTGAACTGTGCTGCGGCATTGTTGTGGCTGGCGGGGTGACGGAATATTATTGAGAGAGGGAAATGATTTTAAGTTGATGATAGGCTTATGTTGATTAGTATTAGTTTTTAGTTACCGTGAGATAAGGTGTTGGCTTTTTATGATTTGATATGTTTCCACGTTTGTCTGTTAAGGAGACTTTCCACAGGTAAACGCGTATGAAACTTTTTAAACATCTAATTTCTCTTCAGTATATAACTATTTAATTATTATATACATACATCAATAATATAATGTATGGCGTATGGCAATTATGTATATACGTAGTCTGAGCAGTCGAAAACAACAGCCACGGGGATATTATAGACAAGAGAACATAAAGTGAGCCCGAATGGCATGAAAAATCAAACAGAAACAACGATGATGAGGGAAAAGCGATAAAAGACGTATCCCAACAATGTATTTTAACAGATGAAACTATCATTCGAAAAAATATGACCACCCTGATGATGTAGTAGATGTTTTGGATAACAAACAATAAAGCAAGAAAACCGACCGACCGTAGCAAAAAAAGAACATTCTTGAAAATGAAACCACCATCGCCACCCTATTTATGTACCGTAGCAAGAAAAAAAAGTATATATAGAAGAAAATATAGACAGGGTTAGAAAGGGAAACAAAGCAGGTTACATGCCAACTCAAGCATTGCAATGCACATATGTAATAGGATAAGGGAAGAAAACCCACCCACGCAATGTACGGGAAAGAAGACGGTTTCACCAGACCAAAAAAGAAAGACAAAAAGAATATGGCCTTGGCAATGTGCACGAAGGATAGCAGCAATTACAAAGATATGGATGTAAAATAATGAAGGTGGCTCCAAATCAACAAGACAGGCGACCCAAAATGTACTGCGCCAGTGAATGAACCGGAAACGT
Organism: Helicocarpus griseus UAMH5409; assembly: GCA_002573585.1. NCBI lineage: Eukaryota > Fungi > Ascomycota > Eurotiomycetes > Onygenales > Ajellomycetaceae > Helicocarpus > Helicocarpus griseus. The sequence continues at coordinate 73,643 of PDNB01000060.1, read as the reverse complement.
TAATCCCGCAAAAAATTATAAAAAATATAATCCGCATATGATGAGCTGGTTGATATCGCTGTAGAGATCGCAAAATCGTCGCTGACAGGGTAGATAGATGGGTCATAATAAATGGTCATAGCGGTAGCAGTACTGTGTCTGATGGATCGAACGGAATCGCGATTCCCTCTAGGCGAGAAAGCGGAACATAAGAGACAGCAGTATCGAAGGCAGCCTCACGAATATCCGTCTCCCATATCGAATCGATGCTGCGGCATTATCTTTCTTGCTGGTGGGAAGTGGTTGTGCGTCTTCTGGACCACCATCTTGCTGGCCAATTTGTGACTGCCCTTACAAGCAGCATCTATGGAGGTAACCACTTTAGACGGATCCGTGACGTCCGGGGAACAGCACTCAATGCTCTTGAAGAAGCGATCTTGCATGGTCTCTTCAACGGTGGCTCGCTTGGAAGGATCGGGATGGAGCATTTTCAGAAGAAGGCGCTTCAAGCCGCGGTGATCGATACCAAGCGAGAAAATTGGTCCGCACTTGGGGTAATCATCCTCGGTCACAACTCTATCCGGATCCTTCTCCAGAAACCGATTCCAGCCCTTGAGGAACGTGTCGTACCCGGAGTATTTGGGGTCAGCTGCGTGCCAGGGAGACCCATTTAGACGGAGGGTGAGGTAGACGATGCCACAAGACCAGATATCAAGAGGCCTAGGATCATATTTATCTATATAATGGTAAGCAACTGTAAACTCAGTGGAAAAATGATATAAAGCTTACCCTTCTTCGCCAGCACTTCAGGGGCAATGTATGGTAAACTGCCACATATGCCTGGGGAACAGAGAGTGACATCCTTCATCTCCTTACCACACACTCCGCCCGCAGAACGTAGGCCCGGATGGATGCCGCTAAACACCTCAGACACGCCAAAGTCTGTGATTTTAACCTGGCCTTCGTCTGAAAGAAGCAGGTTCTCCAACTTGATGTCGCGATGAGCAATTCCATTTGCGTGCAGGTAGGCAATGCCACGTATCGTCTGTTTGAAGAAACAGAGGTTGTCGGTGAGAGTAAGGTACTTCTTCTGGACGAGCGAGTAGAGCTCCCCATAAGTGCAATACTCCATGACGTGGTTCCATCGACCATTATGCGTGCAAAGGCGGAAGGACTCGACGATATTGGGATGATGCAGGCTGTTGGCAATAGAGAACTCGGACTTGACCTTTTTCACATATTCTTCCTCGTTCTCATTTTTTTCGCGTCTCCTAAACTCCTTGACCGCATAATGTTCACTCTTTTTCGTGCCTTTCCGACACATCACTTTGACCTTTGCAGTAGCACCCCTGCCAATTTCCTTCCCTCTCTTCCCCGGAACCTTGCTCGCACTGACATATTCGTCATTAAGCTCACAAGTATCGACGTAAAAGTCATCTGGAAGAGTTGCGCTCATCCGACGCGACTTTAAACCCACACCTGCCGCAGCTGGAATGGAAAACCCAGGATGTTCCCGCTGGTTACGCACGTCACTTAGGCTAGGCGACCGGATTCTCTGTTCTATCCGTTCGGGCTTTGGAGTAGATCCAAATATGATTTTGCTTCGTTCCTTGAGGCTCAATCCCGTCGCGGCCCTATTTTGTTTCTTGGCGAAGAAGCTGGATTCGGAAGGCGTCGAGGTGCTCAGCATGGCGGGTGTGGTAGTATCGTTCAGAGTACTCGAAGGAGAAGATGGCGATGGCGGGGAACCGGAGCGAGAAGTGGTTGGTGAGTTGTGGGAAGGGGAGGACAAAGAGCCATTGCGGATCGCGGTGAAAATCGAGGTATTTCCCGGTGGGTTTGCTTCGGTTGGGCTAGACTCATCGGAACTGTTGCCGTTGCTGTTTTTCCTTCGGAAAAGAGACTTGATAGATTTGGATGCATTTTTAAGAGGTGACGGCCGAGGTGTAGCGGAAGTTGCTGTTGAAGCAGCAGTGGTGGGACGAGAAGCAGGTACGGATGCTTGAGGCGTGGAGGGAGGTGTGGCATCAGTGTTGATGATTATTGGTTTCGTAGTTGGAGGGGCGAAAAGAGGCGCATCCTTGAATGTATGCGGATGGGAATCGTCGTTTGGAGTCAAAGGTTCGGCAGGTTCGCTGGCGGTCTCTTCATCTTCCTCCGCAATAGCATTTGGCAAATCAGCCAGACGGGCATTCTCAAAGTCCGGGTCTGTAGCAAGTGTCAAACCTGCAAGAGGCTTGACAAGCCGGGAATTCGTGTGATTGATGTTGCCGGATGCTGAGTGGTCCTCGGATGGATACACGGCATGAGCCGTCATCATTGGACCCGACATGACTGTCAACAACCACCCAAGATTCCTTTTCCTTTCTTTCCCAAGTTTATAGTCAGGTTCTTATTGATTTAGAACCGAACAAAGCGTGAACCGAAATGCAGATGTGTCGATCGTAAAAGCAGCCCGGGACCAGCCAGACAGGTGAGTCGGTAATATACCCTTGTTTCTCTTCTGTGGTCGGTATTTGAATGCTCGGGATCGGAGGGCTAACGTATTGCTTTGGTTCCAACAGACGGATGACGGGCTCATCCAGTTGAGTGATATGCAATCAAACCCCGAAAGAGTCCAGGACCTGATCCTTCAAGCGGTGTCTTATTTCGAGAGGGTAGATTTGGCACGGAGGAGACGGCGGAGGACTAATTCCTCTGGAGGGAGCTACAGCGGCCAGAGGGGGAGAAGAGAAGTTGTGGGGAGTAGGTACGGGGCGGTGAAAGGAAGCAAGTCGAAGATATGGACCCCATCAGAGAACAGAGGATATAGGAAATAAGTAGATGTATGTGGTGGTGGTTGGTAGTTGGCGGTTGGTATATGGAGTGGAGAGTTTCTTTTGAATAATGGTGAGAGATGAGAAGAAGAAGAAGAAGAGAGGAGAGGAGAGGTTAAAGTAGAAGAAGGAAGTAAGAAGGAAGAAGTAAGCAGAAGTAATAGATTGGAAGAGGAGGAAGGAATGAGGAATGAGGAAAAAGAAGAAGAAGAGAGGGAGGAGGAATTGAAGGAATTGGAGGAGTAGTAGTAGTAGGAGTAGTACTAGTAGTACTGAAGAGTGCTTGAACTGAGGGGCGATGGGTCCTATGGGGAAGGGGGAATGAATGTGCTGTGGTGGTAGTGGTAATAATATCTACTGATGATGTCGCTATGAAACTGTTTTTTTATCAGGCAGGATTCCCGGCGTCACGTATGTCCAATACCGTCCATTACCGGTACTCCCTCGTATGGACCTTGCCGTCGTATTCGAAAATTCCACTGCATCCGCGTATCGACGTGACGGCAAATCTTCGGCGATAACCTTAGTCACCCACCCCAAACTCTGTACAGTCCTGTACCAAACTTGCTCGCTGTATTTGCAAAAATCCAAACAAAAATGCCTCTTCTTTTTCCCTTCTCTCAACCTTCTTTGCTTCTCAAGGTTAGCGTAAGTAAGTGGCAGATGACAACTTGATATCGGAAAACCGAAGAATGCACGGGCTGATTTCTTTTGTTTGTCTAATCGATTCAGGCTTCAGCAAAAATAATTCAATAGGGTCAGTCTTTTGCTCGAACGAAATCAGGACAGCGGACAGCTTGCGCAGCTCTCGCTCGTGCTCAGTGTGGCGGCGCGGGCGCGGGTACAGCTTGTATTAAAATGAGGCTGAGACCGACCCCGTCCACGACCGCTGTTGCTGAGTTGTGCTTTGATATCTCGGTTTCCCCGTCCTCGTAATGGCGACTTCAGATGCCTAAAGAATTTTTATTTTGTTGTTTCAAAACATTTGGAATCGGATCATCGGATTGGAAAAAATATGAACAAGGGCTGCCAGTCGTCGGGTATGTATCAGGAGGACCGCTAAAATGCTTTCCAGATAGGGAAATAACCTTAAGCAGTTCCAAAGGTTCTAGAAAAAGAAGCAGGAGAATAGCCTTTTTCTTTTCTTTTCTTGGGGATATCAACTTCGTGACAAACGTTTCGATACGACGCGGGGGCAAAAACGGTCGGTCTGGGCAAAATGAAACGACAAGAATTATCCAACAATCTCTTGCGCTCTGTTCGGTCTTATCCCCGGTCTTGTCTTCCTGGGGGAGGGTTCAGGTGGGATGAAATAATAATATTTGCCTCTGAAAAAGGTACATAAGGATAGAAACTTTCTTGAGGATCGTCTTCTAGAATGAAACCCGGGTTATTGTCTACTTCTACATCTCCTTCCCCTCCTCTCCGCGTTTATAAATATATATACGATTGATATTGATTGATATCGAATCCCATTATTTTAAGGTTGTGATTGCATCACCGTTTCCCTGGCTTGACTTTTACGGTTTTGCTGTAGGCTTAACGACGATAAGAAATGTCACCGCCCATGGTCCGCTGGGTCCCTACCACAAACCACGAACCCATGTAAAATCTCTTTCCAGAATTATCCATCCTATCAAGAATTCCAACACAAAGGGCCCCGCGGGGGCGGCCAAGGAGAATCAAAGCCCGCAATTCCCGCCAAGATCCATGCAGGAAAACCCTCTCGAGTCTTCTTCTAGCTAGGGTCCTGCTCGGATCCCTTTTTTGTCGTCGCACGGCGCAAACAGCGCCGTTTTGAAATAATGCAATAATAATATCTTTTCCCACCCGCCAATGCCCGCCATGGCCCATCACTCTTCCCGCTCGCATATTGCCCGTTATTGGTCTTGGCGCATTGCTGGGCAATCCCGGACGGTTCCCTTGGTTCACCTCAGCGGACATCCGTCGTGTTTTGTGCTGCTTCGTGATGCTTGGCGGGCGGGGATTTTTTCTTTTTTGTCCCCTCGATGGAGTCGATCTCGTTATAACCGCACCCTAATAATGATCCCCCATGAAGTCTTTCAACGGGTACAGTAGTATGGGAGCACGAAGGAGTTATGAGGACACATGCATACCTAAGGCATAACTCATGTAAAGATGCGCGGTTCAGACCTTTACACCTTACAGGATGCGACATACCTATGTCCATGGCAATGAGCCTTTTGAAACTGCCGCCGTGGAATCAGAGAGACAAAAGATATTAATCAATTATCAAGAGCAGGACAAGAGAGCGGGAGGTTGTAACGGATATACCTAATTTTGCAGCCAGGCGATATACCCGCGCTTCCGGGAAAGTGTGCCGAATGTTACCAGGCTGACTTTCCCACCTTGTATGGCCTGTAATATTACAAGGCATTACTGAAAGATTTCCACGCCTGCTGCTTTCTATTTTTGCTCTTGCAGGAGTCACCATCCCTGTGCACATATCACAGTCAGTAGTCTTTTAACTGTCTCAACATCCCATCATCATTCATCAACATCAACAATGGTGAAGAAGCTGAAGTAGTAGTCTGTGCATCACTTCTTCTTCAAAATAAATCAATCCCCTGCTGGTCTTCAGGCTAGCCATGCATGAAAGAAAAACATACAGCTGAAGCTTTGAGGGACAGAACCCTTCACCCATGTATGTCTATCTATCTGCATGAACCCCCATGCTAAGCAGCCAAAAACCAATACCTAATCAAATTATATCACGCCAATATGGTGAGATCAGAAAGATAAACAAAAAAAGCGGTTCGAGCGCACCCATTCTTCTTCTTTTCTTCCCCTCATTCTTCTTCTCTCCCCCGCTTTCAAAGGTTTTTAAAAAGGCCAGTCCTGATCGATATTCACCCCTCATGCCCCGGATTACTCGCATATACTTAAAAAACGAAAGAATCTCCATCCTAATCTTAGTTCGGCGATGGAAAAAATGCCAATAAAATTGGCTTGTGTTTGCACGGGGTCTCTTCTTCCATTTCTGCTTGACATTTTCCAACAGTCCAACGGTCCAACCCCATGTGGCAAAAGCGAGGAGTTGCAAATCCAAATCCAAATAATAACAAACCGGACTGACCTTGTTTCCCTTAGCCTGTGATCCCCCATACTTTACAAATCTCTTTTCCGCGGGGTCAAGTGTCCCTTTTTTTGAACAGGGCGTTTAAAAACGACTATGACGATGTCTGTCTGGGGTGATCCTTGAGTTTCAAACCAACTGTCCGACCACCACTCACCGAAGAAACCCTTCTTCCTTTGCGTGCCTTTGCCCTGTCTGAGAGAGGCTAATAATAATAATAAAATGAAGTAGCAGCTTGCCACCATTTGTCATGACTGCTAAATAACAAGACTAATCACACCCGACTGGCAGTTGGGGGCGTTCCCATATACATACGTACATGCATGCATAACGAGCAGAAACCACTTGTACACGGGGGCGAGATCAAAACCACCTGTTCGCCTGGCAAAATCTGATTGAATCACAAATCACCGAAAGCGCGAAGGGGGAAACTCGAGGCCAACCGCCAAAATAATAATACGCAGCGTATGTCAGCCGTTATGCTAATAATGCAGGCTCCGCTCGAGTGGGAGTTGGTTTGATCCAAACAACTTGCTTCGCTCGTTTTTACCCCCAATAACAACCAACAAGTAATGACTACCACTACGAATATCAGCCGCAACAAATAGCTTGTCCAAGTTGTACCTTTTTGTCATTATTGCTGTTGATTTAGGGGCGATCGGAAATCCTCGCCCCCTGGGCCCCTGGTGATTTGCCTCTTGGACTCTTGGCCTGATGCAAATCACTTTTACTTGGCTTTCCCCATACGTGCATAGATACGAGCTAGAGCCTAGGCATGGGGTCGTTTGCTCGTTTGACACGGCTGGTTGGCTGGAGTATGGGGCAAAGGAGTATGGAGAATCAGAGAAAACCAGAGAACAGGAGGGAGGGCTCACTTCTCAGGGAGTGGGAGAAGGGGCAAAAAAAAAAAAGAAAAGTCCCAAGACAAAAGCTTAGGATTTCTTGGTTTTCCCTTTTATTTCTCTTTTCCCCTTTGATCAAAGAGTGATGGTTAGCTTTCGTATAAGTTTCAGGAAGTATAGAGAGCGGAGGTTCTTTTGTGTCTTCCCCACCACGAATTTGCTGAAAACGTTATTTTTTTTAATTTTTTTTTGTCTTTTGTCTTTACTGTTTATAGTGAGAATTTCTTTCTCTGGGGTTCTTTGGACTGTTGAACGGTCGAAGGATTCGCAAGGCCTTCTTTCTTCCGTATATCCCCCGAGTATGCGGCGTATCTTTCAGATTCCCCGCATCTATCATTTCTAATATTAGACTTCTAATATATTTAGCATCTCTTCAAATTCCCATGTTCAACCTCATTCAAGCCGAAAACAATATGTATATTGTAGCGAAGTCAAATGTATATCTGCAAACAGCGAAGGGAAGTGTACATGGACATCACTGCATAGCAATATATAACTATGCGTGCGCATTGCGCACCAAGCACAATCGCACTTCGCGGACATGAACTATTGACTTATGGCAAGTTCTAAAAGATGGCCATCCATTACTACATTCGTATATACTACATACATTTTGCAAACAGCCAACGGAGGCATGTATGTATGTCTGTATGTAATGCCTTCTTTCAACTGTCATATCTTGTCTCCGGCCGCGCAATTGCAAATCCTCCATCACGAGCGAATCGCCCATAAGGCAGCCATTTTTCGTCTGTCGGGTCTTCGGTTTTCGATGATTTGAATGGGATACACGGGGAAATGATGCCTTGTTTCAACTTTTCCAAGGTATGGATGGACAGCAGTACACAGCATGAGGTGCTGGCAGCATGTGTCAGGCACGAAAATATCTAGGCAGGATGCTGTGGCATGATCAACGGGTAAGGCACAGGAAGATGCATGTGCATACATGCCTGAAGTGCGTATATGTACACCAACGCCCGGGCGTCAAAAGTTAGGTGATGTAGTATGTCTCGGTTGTAGACGTGTATTTTGACTTGAATATCAAATGTGAATTTTTTCCGTACATACCTAATAAACAGTTACACATGAGCTCATCTCCCCTGACATATGACGTATGTAGATTTTAATTCGGCCCTGTCTGAGATTTGGGGGGGTTTCATGCTGGGTTTTATTGTTAATATGCCGGGCGGTTGACCCTGGGTGAGATCGTAATACAGGCGGCTGGAGCTATGAACCTATCTATATAATCAATAATAGACGGGGCTATTTGGGCATTTTGGAGATAATTTATTATAGCTTTTTGAATAAAATGGAGAGAAAAAGTAACTTCGTATTTTTTATATACTCGTCTCATCCAAGTAAACATTTCGTCCTGAAGTGGCAAGACGGCACGAGGGCTGAGACCGTTAAATCAAGATATTTCTTCGTTAGCTAGCATCGGAAAAAGCCGCAGGGTAGCTTGGCAAAAGAAATACAACTCGATGTTGTACAAAAAGAGGCGGTAAGCAGTTAAAGTCTGTCTCCTGAACTTTCAAGTTTGATGATAGCATTGCTTTCCAACATCCATCGCTCTCCACTTTCATCTCCATATCATGAGCTGTCAACAGCCCCTTGCCCGATCACCCCCTGCGTCATTTTCCGTTTGGCTGGGGATTTTCAGTTACATAACGACTCCATAGCACTCTCCGGAAGCCCATACGGGACAGGCAGTTAGTCACGCTCCAATAAACCACGGAGCAACTCCCGAACGAATAATAAACAAGGTGTCACTCTTCCTTCGTCTCTGTCAGCCTGCGTTTCTTCAATAATAATCTCATTATTCTCCCCTCTTCGCGGGGAAATACAGAGCCTATAGTCCCCGAAGCCAAGAGCCTGTCATCACATCATGACAAGGCACGGTTCTCAGAAAGGAAAGTATGCCTTGGACCTTGTATGGATAAGGGTCTTCTGTCTTCTGTCTTCTGCCCAGGGCCCCAGACTCCAGTGCACTTTTCTACTTTTAGAGGATCACCATGACTAGGAGGTCTGCTTTTTTTGCTCACCGTCTCTTCCAAAGTTCCTGATTTCTAAGCGGAGCCAGGCTAACCTCCCCCTCACTAGTTCATAAACCCAACTCGGGGTTACCTGAAATGGAGAAACCTATTATTCTCTCAAGCGTGGGTGGTTGGAACTTGGTGCTGGTGTTCGGTCGCCGGTATTTGTTTGGCGCGATGATGACTTGCAAGTTGCAATTCGCTGATGAGACGGCACAGAAAAGTCGGGGGAAATCAATAATATGATGGGAGCACGCATAATCCCCTTCTTCACTAGTTCATCGGTCACTGGTCAGGTTCTCTGTCACCGTTCCATCGCTCTGACGTTAAATCGCTCGAAATTTCTCTCGGTTGGCGGCTGTCGATGTACGAGTTTCCGTTTTGAATTTCACCGGATGATTATCCGTACCATATAAGTTAACTTATTAGTAGTACGCATTCGCCAAATCCATTTTTAGATTACTGACAGGCCCAAATCACAGTTCAACCAACCGGCCGTCGCGTGCTCAAGAGCTTGTTTGGAAAGAAAGATAAGCATTGACCCAAGACTGCCCGTTTCCGTACTTTGAGGCACTTACTTCCCCGCATCCGAATATTGAATTCACACAGCGCCTCATCACGAAGAGGAACAAGTAGTAGTCCATGTGCACAAGTTGTGTAACCAAACTACTCGAGATGAACCCTGGGCTGTAGCGTTCAGCCTTCTTACAATTCCAATGTAGTTTGTTCTCGGGAATCCCAATCCAAAGTGCCTGTCAGACGGATGGGATGTCCTAGGGAAAAATCTCCGGGGAAATAGCGCCGAATACAAGCTGTCGTTGATACTGCCTCGATTTTGATGCAAACAATACTAAATAAATATTGAATGAACTCGCAGATGACGTAACTCATACTCGTGTGTCTTCCTCGTCTCTATCCATTTCTTTTTCATCCTCTTTGTATATTCCGAAATGCTTTGCGGCTTTCTGCGGGGTTTTCCTTTTCTGCGCGAGAATGACCAGATAGATGTCAAGAGGAAGTGGCACTGAAACTGAGAATAGAACTCCGCGGGAATAGGTCGCCGGTTAAATTGTCTGGCATCCGGGCACGCTTCTTAGGTTCTCCGGATGAGGCTTATTTTCTTTTACTGGTTTTCATAGTACGGCGCCCCCCATACAGGACATAATCATGGTTCCGGCGTTGCCTTACTTTCTACGACTAGTACCTTGTGAAGGTTCATCTCAGGTTTGTGAACTGCATCTAAGCTTTTTTCTCCTCAGTTATCTTCTATCTTCTTCTTTTTGCAAAGGGAGATCAAGTGAGCGAGCTAGATAATGCTTGTTTCTCATGCTTCTACCAAAAAGGCAACAATCTCCACGCATCCATGCTCAAATGAAACGCACGGTGGTTTTGCTAGACTACTGTAGAGACAAGGAGCTCAACCGGCCCTTCCGCCGTGCGTGCTGCGGATATTCCAAACATCTTTACTTTGTTTGTATGATGGGAGAAGACTGACGGAATGGGAAACAGGGGAGCCCGGAACCCATGGATAGCCTCAAAAAAAACGCGGAAAACAGTACTTCCAGCTAACGTACCTATGCGACACCCGCGGATGCATTGTATGTACATGTAAGACTCAAGGGAGCTGGAGGTCTAGCTAGCAAAGAGCACACATACACACCATCCAACCAAACCCCATGCCGGTTATCCCACCTGCCTTTACCCGAGATATCTCGAGTTCTCAAGCGCCTTGCAGTTGCAGAGTGCCCCGTATAAATGGTATATCTTCTTGCTATATCGATCAAGGGCATCTACTATCCCCATCCAATATACCTTACTGTAATATTTTTAAGATTTACGCCCCTTAGCCATTGTCTTGTTAACGTATGATGAGAAGAGAAGCCAGTAAAACGTAAAAAAAGCGCTTCTTCCACACAGTATTTGAAATGTCAACTGAAAGGATGGATGTTTATTGCAAATACCCGACTCCAGAGATGCGGTTCGGAAGTTAAGTGATCCGGAAGGCGTGTGTATAAAGCTATGTTGATGGGGTATTTCTTTATCCGCCCTAGCGTGAGCAAATATTATGTTTTAATGGGATGGATGCATGCGGATGTTGTTCCATGCATGGTTAATCTAGTATGGTAGGATGCAACTTTGACAGGCCCTGCCATCCTGAGATAGGTTTCTTTGATAAAAAGACGTGCGAAAGGAGTGGAAGAATGATATAAGCTCTGGTTCCTTTGAAATGTATACGATCTGCTTTGTAAACCAATGAATATGCATGTATTCTTCGCCTTAAGACATATGCGGGCGTCGGCTCTATCAAAACAAAAGCATGAAGAAGGAACGAGGTCAATATTTGATGGAACCGATATATATCTGATGGGAAGCCTTGGCTTTCTAAACTTAGACCGACAAGCACGGGCGGGGTTGTTCGCTTAACCCAAGGAAGAAGAAATACGCCTCATCGTGCGAAACGCGGCAAGGTACTGAATCTGAACATGCTTGCTAGCTTGCGATCACACCTATGTATGCATTGAAAAGAAAATCAAAAAAAGACAGACAGGGATCAAGCCGCATCGACTAATGTTGGTGGAAGTAAAGTCCTTTCATTCATATACTCCTTAAATATTACCAAATGGTTATTAAATGATGACTCAACCCTTTCTTGAACCCCCACGCGGGGAGGCTTTATGAATTATTCATTATTGCTTGCCATTGTCGGTCGTTCGCGAGTGGGGCCGCGAGCTCCATTAATTCATTTATTGACGCCCAGATCATTCTTCGCCCTGCAGCAAAGAGACGGCCCGATCACGAAGCTTGAATTTCTGAATTTTTCCGCTTGCGGTTTTCGGGAACTCGGATGAATCGTGGAGGAAGAAGACGTGTTTTGGAACTGTGCGCGTACTTGGTTAGCTGCTAGTTCCCAGACTATTTCTCATCAATTGCATCTGTGCTGCCCAATTGCCTCTACCGGTTCTCTTTGATTGTCGTGCTGTCTCGTGGTGACGATGCAAGGAGAGGTGTGGAGTGAATCATGGAAAGCTTTAGAAGTGGAGAACCCATGCAAAGGTATCGAGGAATCGGAATTGAAAGAGATAGCATCCCTTAGCGCCAGGGCTGCAAAAGGGGGGGGGGGGAGGAAGAATTGGGCAAAGTGCGGTGTGTAAAGTAAAGGGGATAAAGCGTTAGGCTTGGGGGCTAGAACCGGCTGGATGTGACGTCCGATGTAAAACGATCACCGAGAACGAGGAAAACGTGGGGAAAGAAGCAGTAGGATTGGGGCGCAAATACATAGTCGGCAGCATTAACGACAGATACCAATATGTCGAGAAAAGGAAAAGCCTTGGAGTCCTTAATTAAAGCAATCGCAGTAGCATGGGAAAGGGCAAGATAAACTTGCAATGTGAAGTCCGAACCTTCTAGTACGATTGGCTTGAGCTCGAGCACTGCAAGGAGAGCACACGACAACAAGACAGCCAGGCGCACACATCAGGTTTTAGTTTCGAAGAGGACACCCGTAGTCTGGAGTAATGTGACATCGGATGATACAAGAATTTTCAGGACTTCGGCGAAATTGATCGCAAAGGGGCAAAGGGATAAGGGAAATAGATAATCCTGAATGGGCCAGATGCAGCGCAATAAAGCGATGTATGAGGGATATTTTGGATGAAGTCTAACATGAAAATCCCGGACCAAAGATAACGGACTGGTAGGCAAAACACCCCGAAGCGATGCATTATTTCATCCGCCATGTAGTCAGGGTCGATGCTAACCAGATAGCTGTGCAGATTTGGTAAGAAGGAACCGGACTGATGACAAGACAGCGGCTGAAGATACGGTATTAAAAGAATTTTTAAAGAAGAAAAATTCCAAAATAACGAAATTTTTCATCAAGGTAACGAACGAGATGTGCGAGTGCTCTTGGAGTTGGCTGGCTGGCAACTTGAGACGAAAAGAAGCTTTATGGCGTTCAGACACTCGTCTCACTGAGGGCTGAGCGAAACCACGGCCTCGAGACTTGCGCGTGGGGAGCCAGCCACCTAAGGAAAGCAGCAAATAATCGCAAGAGCAGGGAATGATAAACGAAAAGATAAGAGAACGGTGCAAAAACAAGCATGGCAAGAAACGGGTGATCTGAACTGGGGTATCTTGGCGCAATGTTAAACTGGCAAGGACAAAAGGCGGATGAGATCCCGAACAATACAACGTCACGTCTCGTGCGTCGTTTCAGCCATCGATTAACGTTGCGACTGCCATGTCGAGGTCATCCCGCATTCAGATTACCCGAGACGACGTTGTTTCCAGCCGATCAAAATTCCGAATTGAACGGAACCTCCACACACCGAAGTGCAGCAGTGAAGGATTGGGCAGCACATGTAATTGGAGATAAGAACTTACCGAGATGATGGCTGAGCTTTTCACGAACCCAGTCTTTGACCTCCTCGACTGTGATCTTCTTCTCTGCTTCCTCGCGCGGAACCACAAAGGCAGCCACCGCTTCTCCGTATCTTTTATCCGGAACCCCAACCACGGAAACGCTTGACACGCCAGGATGCGCAAAGAGACAATTTTCGATCTCCAGTGGATGGATATTTTCACCTCCGCGGATGATCAAGTCTTTGATCCTGCCAGTGATTGTTACGTACCCGTCTGGCGATATCGTGGCTTCGTCACCAGTCTGAATTGAGAGGAATCAGCCGAAGATCAAGGGGCTGAGACGCAGGCATTTCCAACGGCAAATCTAGTTTTGTAAACTCACATGCATCCAAACCCTTCCCTCATCATCTTTCACCATTACCTCAGCCGTACGCTCTGGAGCTCCCCAGTATTCTTTCATAACAAGATAACCGCTCACTACAAGCTCCCCTCTGGTGTCGACTGGAAGTATCTTGCTCCTATCACGCGGGTCAACCACCTTTACCTCCACATGAGGCATAACTCGTCCAACACTGGTGATCCTTTTCTCGATAGGATCATTTGTTGTTGTCATGGCAGAAACAGGGCTGGTTTCCGTCATGCCGTAGCAAATGGTCAGCTCCGTCAAGTTCAGTGTTTTGTGGAGCTTTTTCATCAGTTCAGCTGGAATACTGCTGCCAGCTGCAATTCCCGTCCGTAGATGTTCAAATCCCTCGTATGGCACTTTGCCCTCTTCCAAAAGGTCCAGTTCTTCGACAAACATTGTAGGAACTCCGTAGAGAGCAGTACATTTCTCTTCCTGAACCGCCTTGAGAGTAGCGATCGCATTGAAGGACTCCGCAGGAAACACGATGGCCGAACCGTGGGTTGCGGTTGCCATGTAGCCCAAAATGCATCCGAAGCAGTGAAATAGAGGCGGTGGACAACAAACGATGTCATTCTCAGTGAGTAGCATCCGATCTCCAATTTGAGCGCCATTGTTAAGTATCGACCGGTGACTTAGGCAGGCAGCTTTTGGCATAGAAGTTGTACCTGATGTAAACTGAATATTGACGACGTCATCCGGCGAGAGGCCTTGGGGTGATAAAGGGCGCATATCTGACGCGAGGTCGGACGATATGGAAGTAAAAGGGGTTGTGCAATTGAACGAAGATGTGTCAATGCGCCCATTGTCATTGCTAAGAAGAATAACCTTCTTAAGAGAAGGGATGACTTGGGACTCCAGCTTCGAGCTAAGGAGGTTTGGAATTATCTTTTGAAGTAGAGGAATATTCGATCGGGGCTCTCGACGCGGTAAGTTTACTTCAGTACTCATTATCAAGTGTGACGCTTGTAGAAGGCTGAGCGCGGATACAACTTGGTTGATATTGAATGAGGGATTCAAGGGGACCTAAGAGCAACTCAATCCCGTTAGTATCGTCATATAGTGCCGTTCTCCTGAACTAAATCTACTCACCAATACAGCTCCAAGCTTGAACAATGCATACGTGACCTATTTGCCAAATTTGTGAGCATTCCTACGCGTATATCGTATCCCAGAATGTCGACAAAACTTTTCAGGACCATGGGGAAAACCAAGAACCATACAATTGCATACTCAATGCTATTTCCCAATGAGACTGCCACTCGATCTCCCTTCATGAGCCCACCGGCAGACAGCCCACGAGCTAGCGCATTGCTCTTCTTGTCCAACTCTTCGTACGTTATACGTTGGGCCTGATGCCTCGATACGACCCTAATCAGCCCGGTCAGTACAAGCGTGGAGCTCTTTGGAGGGTAAGGATATCAACGAACGCTGTTCTGTCGCCGTATTTGGACACAATGTTGGCGAAATGTTCTCCAACGGTTTGTTCGAATAACGGAGGCTAATTGGGAACCCCTTCCAATGTTAGCAGGCATGAAACCACAATCACCAGAAAAGATTCATGAAGGACACTAGGGACAAAGTGCTGGGGTAAGTGCTACGGTAATTAATCAAATCAACTAACCTCTAAGGGGCCTTTAGCATGGCTTTGTGTCAGAAGAGTCCGGCTTTGGATTCGGAGAAGGGAGCCTCTAACCCCAAAGGCCCTGATCCTCGACACCCCTTTCCCTGGGAGCCGCCAGACTTGAGTGCCGCGCATTGTGCCAGAATATTAACACCGGGTAGTACTGTGTATCTTGGGTCTATAATCTCTGAGTGAGTATCGTATCATATCACGCACGGTGTTGGTGGTTGAGAATGGCTGCCCTCTTCTTCGATCTCAACAGAAATGCGGGGAAGACGAAGTTGGTTGGATGAGTTCGCGGTGTGTTGAACAGCTCAGTCACGCCTAAAAAGGCCTTGAAATAGAGTCTGAAACAAGAGACCACAAGCCTAGATAAATTGAAGTAGAAATACTAAGAGTGATATCGGATAGACAGCGTTGTGAGCCTCAGTCAGGAGTGTTGAAGAAGCATTGCTGAAGATAGCCGGACACCTTTGCAGGTGGTTCACTGCTCGGCTTGCAGCCCATTATTATTATTTCGGCGCTTGATTCGCAGCTCTTGGCCCCTTGCTTGCCTGTGGTCTTGGGGCTGGCTGGCTTGCTTTTTCCCCGCAGCGGTGTCTGGGGTGAGACGTGGTTGATTGAGTCTTGGGGGAGTCTTGGGTTAACCGCGTGTGGGGTGTGGAGAAGCAGAAAAGGGTCAGGCACATGTCCGGGCTCGGCTGTTCTGCTCGGGCGAACCTCAAACCCAAACCGCCTCAACAACCTCAACAACGCCTCTGCTAAATAATCGAAGACAGGTCATTACTGTTTCTTTAGTGAGTTGATATCGAAGGTCCATTGCAATTACAATCAAACATAAAGAATAATACCTAACAAATATCTGGCAACATTACAAGCGCTGTGGTCTCTTCTTCGGTAAGAACCCCTTCCACCAGCCCCATTACTACGACGCATTGCCGACTGACTCCATACAAGAAACTGTTTACCGAAAGGCCTCAACCTCAAAAACATCGAACAACTGCTACCCCAGACGGCCTTCCTCTACTATCTTTCTGCGTGAAAGACGACTCCGAATTTCTGATCATTGCCTAATATGCGTATGCTGACTCTTCCAGACGTCTTCCCACATCGCCCACACCTCGTCTTTGTCCTCGCTGTCTGGCCTTAATTGCCAACAGTGAAAGGGATTGTCGAGCGATATGGTCGGCACTGGGTGCGGTCTGCGCTTTTCGATTACTTCGTTCCTGTCTTTGCAGTGTCGTGAACCACAGAGACATCGCATTGGCCTGTTTTTCCAGTAATCTTCGCCATAGTCAACGGTAATCTCTTCAAAGGCCTCAATGTCCCTCAACGCCTCCATCATCATGTAAATCCTCTTCCCAATGGTTCGACGAACGAATGCCACCGAAGGATCGCACGAGTGATTCACGAAGCGAGCCCAGTTGCCATACCGTCTAGGACTGATGAGTGCTCTCATTCTCTTATTGTGTCTATTATTCTTGGACTCAAGCCCCAGAGAATATACGGCATCGTAGTCGTCGCAATTTTGGGATACGACCTCTCCGAGGAAAGCACCAAGCTTGGTACCTTGCTTAAAGTTATCAAGAGCTCGCACTCCAGTGCCCCGGCCATCCGATGTCTCAATCAACTCGAGAAGTAGGGCGGGAAAGCCCGGGCATACACAGTCACAGGTTTCTTTTGAGGAGCATATATCGCAGCTCCCGTCTGCAGGCGTGCGTATCGTGGGGTCAACGCGACCCGGTTTAATGAATTCAGAGCTAACTATGTAGTCCTTGACATTCTTTTGACTATAGCCTTCGAAAGTCGGCCGTCTCAAATGCTGGCACTTGAGATTGACCACAACCTCGTGAGGATGGAGGGTCTCCATGTTCCTCCCTCCCACCTGGATCGGATATGTGGCCACGCCAATGAGCTGCATGATCTCTTTGGGATCTAGACGTCTTGTTTGCGCGAAAGCAAGAATACTAACAAAGTTATCTTTAAGAAGCCTCTTGAAAATCTTCCACACGCGTGGTGTTTCTCTCCATACAGCACCTCGGAAGGCTGTCGATAGCGCGCATATTGCAAGCATCTCCGTGTCCCTATTTAGGCTCTTCCAAACACGGGCCAGCCGTATCTGCGTTGTCTTGGTCCCTATCTGCCACCTATCCGGCCTGTTACGGAGCCACTTAGGCCACCTGGGAAGTGAATTGCTCTCGAGTTTTCCTGGCGTTCCTTGAGATCTGACCAGTTCGTCGATTGACTCCAATGTGAACCTAGCATATTGCCGATTGATCGCCTCATCACGACTTATACGGCTTGGCAGTGGTATCGGCATCCCATCTCGTTTACTTATATTTCTCAGCACTTGGACATTGGCAGCCATGTTTATTTGGCGGTATAGGGTTCTGAGCAAGGCCTTTGCCCGGATTTCTGCTTGTTCCTGTCGGCGGTCTTCCTCCTCTTTGGGTGTTTTCATGAATCGCCAGTCGCTCTCCATCTCGGGTGACCAGGCTGTCTCCGTGCCGGTAATGGAGGGATCCTCCTGTTTTGCTTGTGACTCGATGATTTTGATTGCGGCGTCCTTTCTGTCCTGGGACCTTTTTGAAAATGAACCGTGGAATATCCGCCGCTGTGCCTTTTGACGCTTCAAACCGAGATGCTCTTTTGAAAAACCCCATGATGAACCACATTAGGGTCTTATCCCGCGGTGCCTCTCTTATGTATTGTTTTCCGCCTTGCGTTGAAACAAGAAGCAAGTAGCGTCGAAACAGTGGAAACAAAGGGGGGGGATGCCAAAAGCTGTAAAGAGGCAAAGAATACCAAACCGGTTCAAAGGCATCAATGACCATTCTTCGCTATTTCTTTATATCCTAGAAAAGTTTATTGTTTGGAAAAGGAAACGAGCAGTGAGAGTACAGGTAACGAGATCCGCCACAGCCTGTGGCTTAACTACATTGTAGTCGGCCTTATTCTATTTTTATGCCTCTATATACTGGCCGGGCCAGATGCTCCAGGTACCATCAATGGCGCCGCGACCAGAAGATCTTACATGCAAGCGAAAGGTTGCAGAGTGGCTATGCGGTCTGTGGAAGGCGGCCCGATCAATAGCAAAGATAGATATCGTTTTAAAGAAATCCCGCGCATCTTCATTGTTGATCAGATCCCAGTGTTTTGGGTGGCCATTACTATAGTAAGGTTCCTTATGAAGGCAGTTAAGTTCGTCTTGATAACCTATATATTCAAACAAAGCTAGCGTACGAAATATAATTCATAAGGTTACAGTCAGAGTTGCTATATGTTCAATTAATTTGATGTTAATACTATAGTTCCTGCTGTTGTATTGGTGATGCTTGGCAAAGGGTTCAACCCTTGGCCGGTGCTGACTTCATCGCCAACAAACATCAATCACTAAACTACCTCACCTTCACCTCTCGGTTGACAATCGCCTCAAAGCAGGACTATTACCTCCAGCAGCTAGCTTTATCAGAAGGATACAACTCTTTCTCTGCCTCTTTATTGCAATATATTCAACTTACATCCCGCTACCCAGCTAGTAACTAGCCGACTCGAGCTCGGATGCTTCTCATCCCGCCGTGAATCTCCCCGCATACTCCTACCAACCGCACCTACCAGCCCGACCAAATTCATAAATAATACCGCCCCCAAGAATTCCACTTTCGTCTGTCAGTCGAGATGGCTTCCGATTTACCTGAAGATGCGATCGAAAGTTTCATAAGTTTCACAAGTGCTACGCGCCAGCAGGCTATAGCTTTCCTCGAGGTGGGTTGAGAGCTCAGAGTTCCCAGCCCCGTTTTACTTTGGGCTCTACTGGCTTGCTTATTACGTCGCATCCGTCTCAAAGACTCAGAGACATCTGTATAGCATTGATAAATTGCTGACTGATATTGCGCACGGCTTTTGTTGTGCTATTTAGGCAAATAACCGCGATTCTAACAGAGCCATCAATGCCTACTTCGAAAATCCGGACAGCGCGCAACCTGAAGTGAGCGAACCCCAAATATTAAAACTACTGTGTTTCCAACGCTGATTGATTTGCGAATTCAGCCGCAGGTATCATGGCCTATGCCCCCTTCACGTCAGCAGGAAGGGTATGGATACCATAATCAGGATGTACCTAGTGAGTTTGCACGCTCGTTTCCCGCAAACTATCCATACTTTCCATATGTTTCCGCATTCCGGGAAAGCTGGTATACTGCGCATGTGCTGACATTAGTTATTTATTAGCATTTAGAATCGACTCCGATCCCGTTCATCCGTCTGCGTACTCCACGGCTCCTTCACGCCCCCCTTCGAGAGTCGGTGCCCGCGAAGACAATGAGGAGGCTAAGCTGGGCCAACCAATGGAAGGCTCTTTGAACAAAAGTACTGGTGAGTCCCGTGTTCATTGCTCCGGGGGTTGTTGGTCGTCATATTGATGTAGAGGGTACAGGAGGGTCTGGCCAAAGCCAACAAATGTCTCTTGCGGAACAGGAGGAGCAGGAACTGCAGCGGGCAGTGGCACTGTCACTCAACTCAGAGCTTGGCGGAAATGGTGATATATCGATTGACGCGGGCAATCAGGAGACCGGGGTGGTTCGTTCGGAGAATACAAAGTTTGCGCCCGCGACGCGAAGCCACTACGAGGAGACGTCCTGGGCTTTGACGCTGCTGGATCCCGCTGTCCGCGAAGAGTGTATTCACCCAGACCCTGAGGAACGAAAGAAAATCAACGATGAGCCTGCCTTCCTTCGCCCTTCGGACGACGCAGATTACTTAGCCGGTTTTCTTACTATTCTCCATTCTATCCCACTGGCAAGAGAAGCTTTGTTGTTAAGGGATAAAGTCATTGACGATTATGGAAGTGACGCGCAATGGTGGAATGGGCAACCTATAAATCTTCCTAGCTCGATAACATTAGCCGATGACGAGTTTACGGAACAAGTTACCCATGATGACGTTCTGATTGAAGCACAGAGACTTATGGCGTTCTTGGATGGCACCAATCGCGCGTTCGGAAGCGCTGACGCCCTTGCCAGTATTAAAACCGTCCAGTGTTGGACCTCTGAGTACAATGTCGGCCGGTTTTTGGAAACATGGCAGAGGGAGGCCGTTGCAGCGACACCAAGCAACCAACTGGCTACTATATTCTCTTCACTGGCGTATAAGAGACCATTCAGCGTGGACGAAGAACCTATCGACAAAGAGTTCTTTGCATTAGAGCTTCCTGTCGATTCGGACCAAATGGAGACACTGTACGATGTCATTGACCTGTCAATGTGGCAAGATTCAAGCAATTCTGAATTCGACGATATATGGTTGGATCGTATTGGGGAAGTGTTTGCTCTACGACTGAACTCCACTGGCACGATGAAGTCTGTCGACGTTAAGATTCCTGCCGTGTGGTATCCTGATAGATATATGGAAGCGTGCAGGGACATATCACGGGATATTCGAAAACGGAGAGTTGAGACCGGCATGGAGATTGAAAAACTTCAGACATTGATGGAGCGATTTTCTACAACGATAATCGATAATTCGCCGTATCAGATGAAGAACACCTTCGACTTGGCCATTAATGCTTTGCAAGTCGCGGCGCGGAATAACCTAATAAATGGGTCGCTTGACGACGCAGATGAAAAGGAGCAACCGATTGTGTCGCATGAGGCTGCCCAGGGCCTTGCAAATGAATTGAAGGCTCTTGCGGAGAAGATCGATCTGAAACTGAAATGTAAACAACAATTTTCCACTCCTTATTGATTACTCGTTTACTAATGGGATCAATAGCGTTGGAGCATCGTAAATCTGAAGCTCTAGATTCGTTAAGACGCTATTCCAAGGAGCTTACAGCTGCATCTGACGACCCTGCTAAACCGCCATACAACAAGTACACATTGCGAGGCGTCTGCACTCAACCGCATGTCACATACATATTGAGACCCCGCAGAAGAAGTACCGACCGAGCAGATGGGACCTCAGCAAATCAAACAAGCTCTGATGGAAATGGATGGCAGTGGTGGCGAATTAGTTTCTCCGTTGATGATGCCAGAGCTAGACACGCAGAAGCAACCCAGACACTGGTGGTGCCTTCGTCACGCCAACATCCAGCTATGGCTCAGCCACCAAGCAGACCGAGAGTTCCTCTCCCTAACAATGCGGATGTGGCTGGTTATACCGCCCGGCCCGTACGGGAAATAGAGGTGTTGAGGGCTGCTAGGGATGAAGCAGGCTCTGTACTCCTTGTGTATGCGAATGAGAACGCGGTTAATTTCAAGGAGAGGTGTCTTCCGCCGCAGCTACAGGTTGGTTTGGAAATATTCCTATTCCTCCAATACATAGTGTTTTATTTTCTACTATATGCACTTCACATTGCTAATCAAAAGTCGGATCCAGGCATTTGTTGATGCAGACAACCAAATCTTCGAATCCGAAATACAAGAACTCAACCGAAAGCTACAGGAACAACAACAAGAAGAGGGAACAGCTCCGTCTAGTGAAAGATCATGGCCAGATCTCGAGCCCCTCGGCGGCCAATCGGACACCACTACAACCGCGCAAACGCAGCAGACATCTAGAACCACGTCATGGGCAAGCAAAGGCAAACAGAATGCACATACCGGTAGCAATCACAAAAAGCAGAGATCGTATGACGAGCGCCTCCCCGCCAGCCTGATGCAAGAATCAAACCCCAGCACCGCCGTCAGCACTAATACAAGCGCTACGAACGTATTCGACTATGAAATCTCCTCGTTCCCAAACACGCCCCCCAGCGAACCGGAAGAGAGAGAGCCGGAGATGCAGGAGAGAGTGGGCACTGGTGCTGGACGTGGAATTTTGGGACATGGTGGTGGTGCTAGTAACGGGAATAATCCGGCGAGGTTCTCGATGCCGCCTCCTGGCTCTATGGGGAGAATTCGGGAGGAAGCTGATGATAGTGGGAGTGGAAGTGGCTCTGAGAAGATGCAGGTGGAATATGAGAGGCGTGCTAGCCGTGCGGCGTGAGATGAGAGCTTTGATATGGCGGTATCAGATAGAGCGGTTTAGATTTTCTTAGCCCTGCGATGCGGAGATTCCTTGGGAGATTGAGAGGAGGGGATGGGCGCTTTTTGCGCTTCATTTCTTTTACATCGCTGGACTTTCGAGTTGGGCTCAATGTTCTACGTTTGAACTTGAATATACATTACATGCATAGCATATAGAAATGATAAGTATACTTCAGGATTTGTTTCTGCCGTTTTCGTTGCAACATGGATAAGTGGGTAGTAAGTATGCGCTGAGAGACGTCTTAATTGAATACGTAATCATCGATGCTCCTAACAATAGTTGGGGTAGAAGGGTAAGATGCACGGTGAGCAAAAATTGCTTTTATTTTAAATAGAAGCTAATCAATATACTCTAGGTTATATTCAAATCGTTGACTATGCGCACACTTGATGCTGCCCCGGAATCTCCGATAAGGGTGTTTGCATTGTTTGTTTGCGTCCTGTCATGACGATGGCTGGTGGACCTCCATCTCCGCAATTTTCTTTTGTTTCATTGATCACTCTATACGCCAAGCACATACAGATTGTCCGCTATTGACTCAATTGATCAATATCAATCTGTTTCTTACTTTTCGCATACTTTGTTGTCCAATCTATCTCGAATTTGGGAAAAACGGGGCCATCACCCCCCGCATCAGAGCTGCCCTTTCTTCCGCTTTCAGTACCGCCAGCTCCGGATACCCACCTCAACACCACGAGAGAGTTAGCCATACCACCATTTGAGGGCTGGCAGAAGGCGTAGTGAGAGACAAAACTACACTGTCTTCTAGCATATCCATATACTCCGGCATTGACCAAACTCTCGGCCCCGCCTTGCCCGATGGACCCAACCCCCCCGGCCCCTCCCAGTTCCTCCCAACCTTCACACACGACCGAAACAAATCCCCCGGCCAATATCAACTGCAACAATAACTCCTTCGTAAAAGATACACTCGACACGCTTTATCCCTCCCTATCCCTAGCACACTACAAATCCGCATCCATGTCGGACCCAACAGCATCTACGCCCGCATCGACAGATACGGCAGCCGACACCATCGAGCTGCTGGAGTCGCGGTTGCGCAGAATTGAGTACTTGTTGACGGGTGAGGCCAGCTGGACGGGGGAACAGCCGCGGATAGCAGCAACGACAGGTAGTAGTAGTAGTAGTAGTGGCGAGAAGCCGGCGACGACGCGGCTGGCGGAGCTGGAGTATGAGTTGAAGGGGCTGGCGAGTAAAGTGCCGGCGGTTAGGGATGTTTTGGGGCTTTGTACGTTTTTGTATTTTTTTTCTTTTTCTTCCGCATTTCTGTTCTACTTTTCATTCTCCCTCTGCCGGATAACTCTCAGTTACGAAAGGACAAAAAGCTAACCAAACCCCGTATCACACAGACTCCCGCTTCCCGGACCTCTTCCAATCCATCCCCTCCCCCAACCCCAGCGCAAAACCCTCAAACAACACGGCAAACCCGAACCCTCAAGTTCCCACGACCCTCTCCCAACAAGCCCTAACCTCGATAATCCTCTCCTACGCCTCCGCCTTCCCCGAAACCGCCTCCCGCCTCACCTCTCTCAAAGACCTACCGATCCCCGACGCATCACTATCCACATCCTTGGTAGAACTACAGCCACGACTGGACCGGCTGGCAGCGGTGCAGGAGCAGCAGGCGGAGGAAGTGGCGCAGCTGCGGGCGCGCAGTGCGTTGTTGGCGAAGCGGTGGGTGGAGGTTGGGGTAGTCGGGGCTGGAGAGGTTTGGGGGGAGTGGGAGGGGAGGGTGGAGAGGGTGGAGAGGGGGGTTAGGAGGTTAGAGGGGAGGGGGAGGGAGGAGTAGGTTATGTCTTTCTTTTGGCATGGGAGGCATGGGGGTGGGAGGAGGGCAAATTTTGTTCATGTTGATTGATTTGTTTTTTCTATACGAATGGTATATATCCAGGCGGGCATTCATTCTTTGGGCTATTTTGATGTTGGGACTTTAGCAAACGCCGTTATTATTTTTTTCCCCCTTCTTCTTTTTTTAAGTTTTGCCATTTACTCTTTTCAAACACGTTCTCAATTTTGGTTTGCGTGAACTTTTTACTCCTCTATCCATCTAATAATCTACGCATAATGGCTGCAAACGACATGCTTTTTATTTCCCACATTTCCGCCCATTGCTGTGCTTGCGGCGATCCTGAAGTTTGACAGAAAGGATTGAAATTGAAATCCAACGAAGGAACAATTTCCCGCCTTATTTACATTTTCCTTTTTGAATTTCAAGGTTCATATATATTACATTGACAAGATAAAGTCATTTTTGCGCCATATGCGTTAATAATAAAAATTAATTTGCCTCCAAAATTATCAGTGGGAATGGGCCGGGAGGAACCAATGGACTCAATGGCACGGATCAGGAACGAGAAACATGATTCTTTTTCAAAGGTAAGGCACAACAGGGCCAGATACTGGGACGCATGGTATTTGAAGACTTGAAATAGATAGATAGCTAACTACGGAGTAGTAATGGAATATTCGTTTGACGCCACAAGGCTGTTGTGGTGGTAGATTGCGTAGGGGAGGCTTGTAGCTAAATTTAGCGCGAGGGTGGATTATATATGGATGTACCGGTACTTGTACATGTACTTCGTACAGTTGGTGGTGCAGAGGTACATGGAAATCCAAATTATAGATGAGAGATGAGATCAAGTACTCGCATTTAAATCATTATTCTATATTTCACATTTCAAACTTGTATTATAGGCTCATGGCGTTTGTATATGAAAGAGTACAGTATGGCGTCTCAGAATCTGCCTCTCTCTGCCATTCATTATATTGCTGATCACTGTAGTCTGCGAGTGGTACGTACAACTAACTAACTCTCTGCCAGCTGAAACTGTGTGTATTTTCCGTGTATCTGGATATGCATCTTTGGACAACCTTTGGTAGCTGACTGGACGAGGATCGATGCGCAGTCGGTCGATCTTGGGGGGAATTGGTTGGTTGAGCAGCATTGAGCCAACAGATAATTGAATGCAATCGGGGGAGGGAACCAAGGATAGGGATAGAGAGAGGGAGATAGAGGTTGTTCTGTGGTTCTGTTATTATTACTATTATTATTATTATTTTCTATTCTCTTCTTCACAATAATAATAATAATATTTTATTTCTCCATAATCTCCATTGCAACCCTGTTGGTTGGCGACACCTGAAACAAGCCCAGACCGGGTTCCGCGCAGTGCCAGGGACAGACAGACACAGAGAGAGAAGATATAGAGAGAGAGAGAAGAGATAGAGATAGACGGAAAGAGACAGAGAGATAGAAGGAGGATATTCAGACAGTTGAAGAGAAGTAAAAGACAGACAAGACACCGTTGGGAAACATCGAACCATAGATACTAATATCGGTGTGTTGGAGTAGAGTGACCTTGCAGGCCAGCCCAGACCAGCCTACAGCCCAGGTATCGGTACATCTACATCCATCCATCTCCACCATTTCTTTTTTCTCTTTTTCTTTTCTTTTCTTTTCGCTTTCCAATTGATCTTCCTCTCTCCCATATCATCCATTCATTCATTCCCCATCACCACCACCACTTCATCATCACCACTACCATCATCTTCATCCTCTCTTCACTCTCTCTTACTTCGCTCCTCCATCAAACCATCTCTCCCTCCCCCTTATTCGCTCTTTTACTCTTTCTCCTCCTCTTCTTCTTCTTCGAGCCTGGTGCTGAAGCCTTGTTTTTCTCCCCCCTTCCATCCATCTCCTAGCGCCGTCTCCCCCTTCGTCCCTCCGCGCCTCCACAATCCCTCCCTCTCCCTCCTCCCTCCTCCCTCCTCTTCCCCTTTCGCTCCCGGACATCCCTATATCTATCAACCCTCACTACGCTCGTCAGACAATTGACCCTTATCGCGGTCGCATCTCGCTCCCATTACTTGTAACCGGGTGAATGTGGAATCAATAACCCTCTCACGATAACCATTCGTCGTCGATTATCCATCAATCCAAGCAATTCACCGCGCTGTCTCGCCCTTCTTTTTCAAAACACAGCCTTCGCTTTACCGTTGGACACGCATCGCATCGCCCCGTTCCAACAGCAGAGCATATAGAGAAAGGGAAGAATAGACACAAGAGCTGGACTATCACAATACACACCTTTTTCAGCTCGCAGGGATACTAGCGCATCTCTTTCCTTACGTATCCTCGGTATCCTCTTTGTCGCCTTTGCGGGTCCTTTGGAGGTCGTGGAGTGCTGTCCTGTGTCGTAGACCGGGTAGAACTTCGAGCCGCTCTATACCTCGCTATCCGTATACTCGTCATTGAACTCTTGCCAGATCACCAACGGTGTCGCTACGGCTGATCTGTAACCTCCCTTCTCGACAGACCCTCCCTATCTTTTTTTAAAAGAAGAAATCGCCAACAACTGGCAATTCGACATGGCTCAGATGGATTTCCGTAACATAATGGGCGATCCCTTCGCCCTCATAACCCTATCAACTTGTTTCGTATGGCTACCCCTCTCAACGCTATGCTATTTATCCAGTGCTATCCGCGCGCCTAGTCTTTTCGCGACTACTACTTAAACTGCGATTTTGAATGCTAACGACCACTTCTTGGAAATCTAGATTGGGTGGCTACTATCGTTCATCACCTGTGTGATTGCAGATGTCCAGGTCGTTTTTCCCAACTACGCGTGGTGGGCCATCGCATACATGCTATGCGCCATCGTCGGCCTTACTGTTGTCTTTGCATCGCAAACAAACCATATCTACGCCGTTGCGGTACGCTCCTCTCCATGCTTTCAGGTCAACCGGGTTTATTTAACCACAAACTAATACGATGCTACTAGATTGTCGGTTATGCTGCTGCGGGTCTCAGCTTTACATCGCTGGCAGTCAATTCCCTAATTTATGATGAGCATTCCGCCAAACAGGCTGCTGCCGCTGGTTTCATCCTCCAATCCATGGTCAACGTACGCACTATCCTCAGCAATTTTTTTAGTCGAAGTTTGAGCAACATTAAACTGACGGTCACACAGATTGCTTGGATCTTCTACTTTGGATCTACGCCACAATCCTCTCCCCGGGGCTATCTCGATGGCATGGGCGGCAAGGAACACCCATCCTACCGCACCAGCAAGCCCATCTCCAACAACTACGGCGCTCGCCCAGAAACAACCGTCTCGGGTAGCCAACCACCACAGATGTACACTTCTGCCCAACTAAACGGTTTCGAAACCTCTTCCCCCGTGTCCGGCTACCCACCAACTGGCGTCGGTGCCGAAAACGCCAGCGGCCGCTTTGGCGCCGCACCTGCCATCGGCTCGCAAACCAACCTTGGCAACGGAAGCACTGTGGGCGCCGGCGGTGCTGACCCTTCTTCGACTAATCCCGCCGAAGTCGGCCAACCAACAGAGTACCCTTATAGGGCCAAGGCGATTTACTCGTACGAGGCCAATCCTGACGACGCTAACGAGATCAGTTTCGCAAAGCATGAGATTCTTGACGTATCGGATGTGAGCGGGCGGTGGTGGCAGGCAAAGAAATCCACGGGGGAAACGGGTATCGCGCCGTCAAATTATCTTATCCTGCTATAGATGGTGGGGTAGGTCATTTCTTTTTTTGTTTCCTTTTTTTGCTTCTGGTTCTTTTTTGCTACATGTATTGGGGGGAATATCCGGTTCATTTTTTCCATTTTCTTTTCATTATATTCACTTCTTTCTGGAAGTTGGCCCGGCCTGTTTTTTTTGATGTATTGTGTATGATTGTCTGATTTTTCTCTCCCATATCAACAGCCAGCCGCCGCTTTCACACATTTTATTTTATTTTTTCTATTCTTTTTGGCAGGAAAACGTCATACTCTTTTTCTTTGCCTTTTTCTTTAGCTTCTTCTCTCTAACCAAAATCATCCTTTTTGATTGATTTGATACCCAAACACCCCCCTTTTGATCCTTTTTACTTTTGACCATCTTGTTTGTTTATTAACTCATAAAACCCCTCCTTTCATAACAATTCTCCTATCTTTATTTTTTACTGGCGTGAAGATTTGGGTTCTTTTTTTGACTTTATTTTTTCATGTTTTATGTATGCGTTGCGTTTTTTTTTTTCTTTCTTTCTTTTGTTACTTTTTGTGATGACTTTTTTATCATAGCTTTTTCATTGATTCTTTTATTTCTGTGTTCTGTGCTCTTGTTCTTTCTTTATCTTAACATCAGTGTATTGAGAAAAATTCATATCAGTATAACTCTCTACAGTTCCTACTCCGTACTTTTTTTTATTTTTTTTGTTTTCAAGGAGTAAGCTAAGTACGGTAATATGATATGGGTCATGTTGTTATGCTGTGCTTTATTATATTCTCTACTAGCTGATTGCCCCTTTGTTTAATGCTTGCTCCTTGTTTTGCGATATGCAAGGAAAAGAAAAGGAAAGAAAAGGAAAGAAAAGGAAAGGAAAAGAAAGGAAAAGAAAGGAAAAGAAAGGAATGATGAATCGGCTGATGGGATGGTCTGAACGGGGTTGAGTGAAGGATAGGGTAGAAGACTCTTGAACGGTGAGAGGTGATTTTGTTTTGCGGGGCTGGGAGATGGAGATGGGAGGGGGATGGATACAAGTGTGTGTTGTCGGGAAAACGAAGGCAGAAGAATGAGAATTTGGGCCCGTGGGTGGGAGGGGGGAAGTTATCATTCATCGTATACCCCTGCTAGCTCTGCGTCTAGTCGTCTCTCTTATTATTCTCCATAATCTATCTCCCTCTCTCCTATGCGTAGGAGTTGTGACAATGCTGTGTTGTATATGATCTATGATGGGGCCTAGGTTGGGGGCTGGCTTCACACTTTTGTCTATAATGCTGGACGTATGTGCTTTGGATTCTAGTGTTCTCTTGGTGTCCTTCAAGGCTTCTCTTAGCAGCGGCGAGTAGTGTTCCGATGGTGTGGTTCTATAGGTAGGTACAGTAGGTAGGTAGGCATCTTTCCTTCCCCCTTTTGCGTGCGCGGATCGGTCCATGGCGATGCCCAGTCGACGATTCACCTTCCAGAAAACCGGTATCGTGGAAAATTATATAAGGCTCCGTTTTTAACCCGTTTTTAACGGACAGTAGCTGCCAAAGGCCTGTATATGCGCTGATCAAGTTATTAGCAACCTGCGATTATCTCCGTACGGGTGTCAAAGTAGGGAAGAAGAATGAATGTATATATTGAACTTACACAGCTTGTCCGGTAAAAGGAAAATTAGGTGGTCTCCTAACCCCCTCGCCCCCGACATGTTCATATTCCAGAGACGATTCTCGGCTTTAACCCACGTCTCTTCCAAGGCTAAGAGAGCTTCCTTTTCCTCATTCGCCCTGTCGCAGACCCAGATGACTTCTCCCCAAAGCAGCTTATTCAAACCGGCTATAACCTTGTCGTGCACGGAAAGGCGTTATCATTAGGCGCTGCACCGTGTATAGTTGGGATCGCAGCTCGCTTCTTCTTCTTTTCCGTCGTCGTTCTTTTCCACGGGACAAAAGGCTTTCGCGTGAATCTCCTCCTCCACAAGACGAAGTGAGCTCATGAGAGCATAGATGTTCCGGCTGATGTTCGTGTCCTTTTCCTCCTCCTCCTCCTTGCTGTTGTTTAACGATTACCGTACCCTCGCTGTCTAGGCGAAGAAGGACATCATCAATGCGTCTTGGTGAACAGCCAAGTTTCGTCTCGGCGATCGATTTACCAACAGCGATAAAATCAACAGGACCAAAGCCGAAGAACATTGTTTACTATTGTGTCGTTTTCAGCGGACTCTGGTAGTCGGCAATCGAATCTGCTGCTTCAACTTCTTTGCGGCCCCTTTTCCTGGGGAAGTGAAAAAAGCACAAACGAAAAGCCCTCCTGAAGAGTTCAAGCTGAACAAAAATCACTATTATTTATCGTCAGACAAAGGAAATAATCCTGACACAGTGTTATCTGTAGCCCATTGTGTCGCCAGAATATACGGTGACATGCTCTCATTGGCCTTGTATAACCTGCAGAACCACGGGACAGTTCACAGATACGTGCCGCCCCCGCATTCCTAGAGGCTGGACAGTGGAAGGACGGCGGTCAGCTCGGGCGCCACATCCACTTGAGCTTGCTTTTTTGCATATTCAGATTCCGCGTAATATCGCTGGACTACTTCTCATTGAGATAGATAGTAGCATAAAGTACCCACGGCAAAGATTGTTATATTGAAGTATTCCTCTGTCCTTGTTCGATTACAAGGACCTGCCTCCCTTGCTTGCATTGCAGATGCTCAGATTCGATTACAAAAAATATCCCACCTGAATGGGGAAATACATAACCCATGCTGACCCCTTTCGAGAATCCTCAGCTGAGATGAAAAAGAGTCTCAATCCGGACTGGGTATTCAGGAGTTTGTCATCCGCATAGTTCAAGTTGTACAAACTTGTCAAACCCCATAGGTATCTTCGCAAGGGCATTGCTTTGCTTATGGCATCAAATCTCTCTGTAGAATATGCTGGGGTTATGCCACGGCAGCCCTAATCACGTGCCCCACACACCTTCATTAGTTTCCCACAACCTAGCTAGCTTACACCAATCAACAACGTTCACCTTATGAGAATAAAATAGATTAAGGTTATGACTAAGCTCAGATCATTTGCCAAGGACATATCAGCTTGAGCTTCATTGTTTGATCAATCATTGAGTAGGGAGTACATAAGTATATATCATATCTTAGAATGTTTGATGTAAAAAGTTGTATGACCGTCTGCTTGCAGACACAACAAACAAACAACAGAGTGCATTTTGAATAATGAGATTCAAAAAAGGTGCAGCTTGTCTTGGTTTATATAATTTCCACAGTCTAGAGCAAAATGACCCGAACAGAGAGATAGGTAAAGTGTAAGAGAAGCAAAACTGCCTTCTTCGTCATTGCTTGACCCCAGTATGCAGCTAGGCACTTCTGAGTGCTCACAAGAGGGGTCACAGAAGGGATTCAGTTGGGTTTGAGAGACCCCCCTTCTGTGTGTCATAGACCCATAGCAGGCCCATTTGAAGCTGATTAGTCTACACTGTGCGGAGTACATACAGTAAGTAGTAGGGGAAAACAAGTCTGTGAAACGCGGCAGGAGAAGAGTTGGTAGATATCAGAGAATGCGATTGGCAGGTCTTTGGCAGCCCGTTGGAGCCCGTTGGAGCCCGTTGAAGTTTCATCCAGCCTATCGCAACAGAGGGTTTGCTCCCCGGAACGGGCGCCCAAGATGATGCTAGCAACGGCCGTTCTAGAGCCCAAGCGACGGATCTTTGGGTGTCCACTGCGGCACTGAGACTGGGCATCTTGAGTCCTTGACCCGCAGTGAGAAAACGGTAACAATACCATTCCCGCGCTGTGTTTTCATTCTCAATTGCTTGCATTGTTCGGGCAAAAGATTCGATAGCAATAGACCTCAAGTGTTTGGTTTTCTCTCCTCCCAGAGTCCAGTTCTAAACGCAGATACGCCTCGTAAACATATACTAACCTACTTCGTAATGAGGACCTTGTCAACAGAGAATTCAGTGTAGCCGGGCGACCTTTAGCTGGGGTCTTACACTTCGTGTGAATCAAGACCTCTCGGGCCGGTGTTGAGGGGGAAGCGCTCTGAGCCTGCGCATCGGAAATGGCTGGTTATGAAATCATTATTATTGGGCGATGCGGGCTGCTTGAGTGGCCGGGGGAAATCAGTCAGCTAATGCACTGTGATGATCCTGCGAGCTAGTTATCCCGAAGTAGTCGCACTGAGAAGCAGTGAGGGATGAGGATGAGGATGAGGGGCCCAACTTGGAATCAAGAGATAACAGGCAGGAGTCGAGAGAGATTGAGATGGCAAAATGAATTCCCGGATTTGTTTTCTGAGTTAAAGGGAGACGCGACGGTGTGTGTGTGAGATTCAATCAATTGATTGATGCGTGGGTGATAGAGAGGACAGTATCATTCCTTCTGGCGTCTCCTTGATAGACAGCTATATCTCTAGTTCTCTGTATCCTGCGACGTGATGACGAACTAGCTGCCTTGGATAGAGCTCGTAAGCAGTGATTAATGCCTGTAGATGAACAGGAATCAGCGTCACAGCGGATCCAAGCATTCCGGAGAGAGAGAAGATGTGATCATTGTGTGTATGTATGTATTTATATTCCCGGAAGAAGAGCAGTGCAGCAGCTAACTGACTGGCGGATAGGAGGCGGAGTGAATTAACAGCAGCAATTAATTGGCAAAGTACAGAGTAAGTAAGTAAATATAATCTGGCTGCTGTCACTGCTGTTCCGTGTTCAGTGTTCTTCAGCATCTGCCCGAATATTGGTATCCGCGGGGTCTCTGTGTTTGCTTCTGTTTCTTCTGTTTCTTCTGTTTCTTATTCTTCTAACCATCTTCACCATCACCATCACCATCACCAACCACAACCCTCGCTCTGCCATCGCAGTATCCCACTCAGCCCACTTGCTGGCAGACAAGGCGTTGGCTGTGGCTACAATCCCATCATCATCATCATCCTGTCCTCTGCTCCCAAACCACGCGCCATTGCTGCCCGTGATCTGGCGCTGGCCACACGACGCTGGGATTCCGGGGTGCCTGACCTGGCTGGATATTCAATTATCTGGACGATTCCCGTGCATATATATATAATACTCGCATTCAGATTTTGACTAGCCAATGCCTGTGATGGCTGGATGGATCAACTAGCCAGTAGCTTGCCTCCTCCCACAGCCAAAAACCCTTCTGACCGTCTGTCTGTCCTCTTTATTTATTATTGCTTGACGGGACGGAACACGGCGATACTCACCACCCTGTCTTGACGTGTTTTTTGATAAACATTTTCAACAACTACAGTACAGTACATGCCATGCGGTAGAGGGTCGCCAGCTCCTGTTGCCGGCGACGATGCCCATGGACCGCGAGCACCGACTGTCGCGGTTGACGGCCAAACTGCTGCGTCGGCGGTCTTCCTCGTCTTCCGCAAACTTTGTTGTGCCCAACTCGCCCAACCCCAGCACAACCACCACGACCACTACTGCTACTACTGCCGCCGTCAATGTCAATGCCAGTAGCACTCCTCCTGCCACCAAGAATACCTCCGCTGCTATCACCCCGCCTCCCTCTGCGCCCATAGTCCACGACCACGACCAGCACCGATTCCAGCTGCAGCTCGAACCCCACCCCCCTCCGTCCTCCGCCTCCCCCTTCTCCCCCCCGCCCTCCTCTTCGCTCACCAGCCCGGCATATGATAACTCCGATCTCCTCTCTCCGTTAACTGCCATAAGGTTGCAAAGTGGAGACGAAGCTCCAGCCTCCTCGAACCAAGCAGACCATCAGCTCCAGCTCCAAAACAGGCATCCCGACCACGCCGCAGATAGCCAGGCGCAATTGACTCAGGAGCCCGAAGAGGATGCGGAGATAGCTGAACATACAGATCAATTTCCAGCTATCAGTTTCCCGAATCCCGCTGGGCTTGAACCAGACCTCGAGACTGGTTCTTCCACCCGCTCCTCTCTAAGCATCTCCCGCGCTCCCGACGCAAAAGAGGACCGCCTGCCCCATCGTCTTCTGGAAGATTACTCCCTTTCCAGGGCCTCTTCCACAAAAGACAAGAGTTCCTACTTTCGTTCTCCTCGCAATCCCCTCCCCCGCTCCTCTGCAACATCCACCCCCTCACTCAACGTCGTTGGCGAATCTCGTCAGTCCAATACCCCGTTATCCGCCAGTACATCCGCCAAAGCCACCCCCTCGTCGAAACCTGTCCGACCAAGCATTGCAGTCCGGCGTCAATCCCTAGTCCCATCATCCCAGCAACGGCTGATAAGAACCCTCCTCGAACCATCTTCATCAGCTAGTGGAGATTACTTCTCTGGCAGTCTCCCTTCAATCCACCGCGACATGGTCAGCCGTAAGATATGGGTTAAGCGGCCCAATTCCTCCCCCACGTTGGTTGCAGTCACAGAAGAGGATCTAGTAGACGACTTACGCGATGTCATCTTGAAAAAATATGGCAATTCCCTTGGCCGCACCTTCGATTCTCCAGATATCATTATAAAACTGTTTCCTCGAGAACCGTCAAGTCGACCAGGCTCCCAAGAGCGAGTCCTTGGACCGGAGGAACCCGTGGGTCGCACTTTAGATACCTTCTACCCTGGCGGACAAACTGTAGACGAAGCATTGGTCATTGAAGTTCCTCAGCGTCGTACACCGAAACCCTCGCCGCGACAACAGAACCTTGGATATTGTCACCCTGAGGATCTGCGGCCGGGGGAAACTGGAGAATACTTCCCTCCAATGGCAATGATACATACACCTAATGCTTCTGGATCCGCTTCGAATGCCAGTGTACCTAGCTCCCACCATGCTCCTCCCGTACATTCCATGTCCGTAATCACTACCGGACAACTTCCTCCAGTCCCTTCTCCGGGAAGCCGTGGCTCCTGGCACCAGCATCAACATCGTCCCAAATATGGCCGTCAACATACATCCTCACCCACCGTCGTCTCCACCTCCCCAAACCCGAACATTGCAGGTACGTCGACCACTATTCCGAGATACTCTGGGCACTTCTCGTAGTCCACCAACGGGGTTACTTACGAGGATTTTTGTCGGTACGACTATCGCTAACTTCAATTTAAATTGCTTTCTCTGATCTTATAGATTCAAACAGTGCGGCTCCATTAAACGGGATGCCACCTGTCCCCGCGCCTCCATCCATGTCCACCCCTCCTGCCCCCTCGCCTGAACAACCTAAACAAGCTGTCCCTTCACCACCCGCTCGCTCTGCATCCCCTCGCCCACCCGGAAAACAACGAAAATCTAAAAAGGGTAGCAATAATAACCCCCCTCCCAATAACCTGTTAGACGGCACAGTGCCTCCGATTAATGTTCTGATTGTCGAGGATAACATTATCAATCTCAAGCTCCTGGAAGCATTCATGAAACGGCTCAAAGTCAGGTGGTCTACCGCAATGAATGGCAGGGAGGCTGTTAACAAATGGCGCGCTGGCGGATTCCACCTGGTCCTCATGGATATTCAACTTCCAGTTATGAGCGGACTCGAGGCTACCAAGGAAATCAGGAGATGTGAAAGGCTTAACAATATCGGTGTGTTTTCGAGAACTGTTTCTGGCCAGTCAAAGGGTTCGAGGTCGTCAGTCACCTCACCTCTCGGTGGCCCCGAAGAGCAAATACCTGAAACTCTGAAGCCCGAGGATAAATTGGAAAATCCAGAAGCGTTTAAGAGTCCGGTCATCATTGTTGCGTTGACGGCTAGCAGTTTGCAGAGCGACCGAAATGAAGCCCTAGCCGCGGGCTGTAACGATTTCTTAACCAAGGTGAGTGCTTCTTTTCTTTTCAGCATTGGCTGTACTCCTAGGTTTCTTTTCCGTGATTATACTAACTCGGGGGAATCCAGCCCGTGAATATTCTATGGTTAGAGCAGAAAGTCACTGAATGGGGCTGCATGCAGGCCCTAATCGATTTTGAGGGCTGGAGGAAGTGGAGAAAGTTCGACGAGCAACAGGCTCAACAACCGCCAGAGCCGACAACAACATCCTCTGAACCATCCGAAAACAGGAAACCAGAAGCCCTCGCCCAGAGACGGAAATCGCAACCAAATATTCTAGAGAGCGGGAGTGGGAAGAACGATGTTGCAGGTAGCCGAGATGGTGCTGCAAGCCCCGCAAGTTCTAAATATGGGTCTACTTCTGGAAAAGAATCTAGCGGCAACGGGCCTTCATCCACCGCTGCCGCCAATGGCTCGTCTAAGCTGGATGCAAGTAGTCCCGGTGCAAGAAGCGCTACAGGAACCAGCTCTTCTGGGAGAAGGGCGAATCGGAATAGCGGTGGCTCAACACCCAAGACACCAAGAGCTTAACGGATATACATATTCCTGGGAATGAATATATGCCGTTTGCCATGAGGACATCCGCGTTGGTTACGGTTTGCGATGCGTTTTTTTTGTCGTTTTCTCATCTCTCATTCTACTGAGCGATGTTTGGCGTTTGTTTGGAGTGTGCCCAATATTTGCTTTCGTGGAAGTCGCCTTGAGTCTTTTTCTTCAGCACGGTCGCATCGTTCGTATCTTCTTGGCCTATTGTTTCTTTTTCATGGCGAGGTTTGATCTTTTTGCCCCTTTCTCATTGCCATTGGTTTGTTTTGTCCGCCCAGTTGAGGCGGACGGAGTCAATCCGCTTACCCAAGCATGAAGGACATATTCCTTTGCAAAGTTACACGGTGTGGGCATATTTGGTCTATATTGTTTATATATATGGTTTCTTTTCTTGTTGATAAACTACCTGTTCAAATTCTATTTCTTTTCTTAATGTCCCTTACATATCATACCATCACATACCAGTTTTCATTTGTTCATTTGTCTTTTATTCTCTATTGACACCTTGACATTACTACGTATATTATCTTTCTGCTCATTGATACCTCGTACTCTATTCCGTCTACGTACTTCTTTCCTTGCAGCCACTTCCTTAATATTGTTATTTCTCCTCTAACCTTAACCAAGAAACGGGCAACAGATTTCTATCAGAGTTACACAGCCTCTTTCCCTCTCTCTTTTATACCCTTCAGTTCCCCCTTCAAATAACCCCTTTTCCTCTTCACCTATTTTCGTATGCATATGATTCACAGCACTTTGGTGCCCTGCGTCCCTGGCTTTGGGCGGGGCGTGTTCGAAAAGGGTATCTAGCGAGCATTTTATCTACCTAACGATTTTTTATATGCCGTCGTCTTACTGAGTCTTTTCCCAAAAATTTCAATCAATTGACTGTCTGGGTGCTTAAAGCCCCTTTTCTCTCGCCTTTGCTATATAGTAGAGACTTAGCAGAATATCTTTCCAATTAATTTGGTGCTAGATTATATATCTGAATATTAAACCCTTATGCGCGGAGGTGAGTGCATAGCTCCTCTCCGCCAGGAAGAGAGAGAAAAGGGGGGGGGGGGGGGCAGGGAAGAGAAAGAATGAACGCACAGATTGTTCAACGTCAACAGTGCAAATGTTTGGCTTTAGGGCTCGCGACTCTGGCGGCAGTTGGTTGGATGCCTGCTCTTCTAGCCATGTGTGGTTAAGAAATCTTTCGGCGGCTTCTGCGGAAGCATGTTCGTCGTTGCTGGATCGGGTCTGATAACGGTTGGAAACGGCCGCAAATCCGTATGGCCCTTTGTTACTTCCATACAAATGAAGATGCACCTTATAGTCAAGCCAACAAAAAAAAAAGGAAAAGGAAAAGAGTTCTACTGACATCTGCTACTCTTTTCTACGTTTTACCAAACTCGAAAAAGACGCGCTTGAAAAGATGCCAGTCAACTGACAGCTGTTCCTATCCCTAGAAACCTAGGCGTCCAAGCCGTCCTCCTTCTTGTTGAGAGGAGGGGGGTGTGTGTAAGAGGATGGGGTTGGTGGTGGTGATGATAAGGCGGGAATGTTGTGAAGGAGAAGGCGGTTCAGGGGAAGAAGTAATGTGAAGGGGAGGGAAGCGAGAAGAGAGTTGGGGGAAATGGCGGTGTTGGTTGTTTTCATTTTCCTTAAATGAATATATAGTATTCATATATAAAGTTGGAATCTCTTGCCTTTTACTCCTAACTAACTGTTCTTGAGTAATTCAAATTCATTGATATCTCCAGCTTTTCACCATTGCCAGGTTCAAAAGACAAATTTGAGGTAAAAAAAGGGACGAAAAAAGTCAAGTTAATATTTTGAACTTTCTTTATCCCCTTCCGCTTCCTGTGCGCCTATTTGCATGGCATACGTTTGCAATGACACATTCGAAAGGGATTGGATAACGTAGGCTTATATATACAGTAGTATAATGTGTTTCAAATCCATTGGCGTTCCGCTCCATGATGAAATACATGTGTGTAAAATATCTACAGGTAGAAATAAAAATATAATAGTACAAGTAGCCCAATCCTCTTTGCTCGAAAACCAAAAATAAAAAAGAACGTGGCCCATAGAAAAAGGAACCAAGATATTGTACAGCGCAACTGCACGGATTGCATAATACATACAAGGTATATAATATAGTTAAGTGAGACATGTCATTTAAGACTCATCACTCCTTTAAACCTCGACCTTAGTGGGTATCTTCACAGCACCTCTCTTCCTCTCATAGTTAGGAACGCCGTAGCGGCGACCAGGAGCTTTCGTTCCACGACCGTTCACTCCAGTCGTATCGCGGGATACCTCCGCGCTCCTAAATCGGAACTCAAAGCGGCTGTTCTTCGGCTTCACACGAACCATCCGGGCTTCTCTCTCAGCTTCGGCGGCCTCGCGTCGAGCATTGAGATATTCGGTTTCCTTCTCGATCCGTTCTGAAAACACTCTCTGGTGTTCACGGAACTCTCCGGGTCTGTTGAACCGGTCATGCGCAAAGGAGACGAGTTGAGGGTGAGGGATGCGATAGTCTGCGGGTTGGAGGACTTCTTCTTCGTTGTCTGGTTTGCCAACCTTTTCAATTTTATCAA
Source organism: Helicocarpus griseus UAMH5409 (assembly GCA_002573585.1). Taxonomy (NCBI): domain Eukaryota; kingdom Fungi; phylum Ascomycota; class Eurotiomycetes; order Onygenales; family Ajellomycetaceae; genus Helicocarpus; species Helicocarpus griseus. Next base: position 34,988 of record PDNB01000060.1, on the reverse strand, counting down.
TGTTAAATGTTACCTTTTCGATGGCTTCTGGCGTATTGTGAGGTTGGTTGGCGACGGCGTGAGGGAGGGCAGGGGCAGCGGAGAATACGCGTCCTGCATCGACACGGGTGAACTGTCGGGATTCAGCGACAGGGTGGAATATTTGGGCTTCTGTGAGACGATGGACGGGGAGGTCGTTTATGGATTCGTGAGGAACAATCCGTTCCCCACCTCTTTTTAATGGTGTGGTAGGGACCATTTGGTGTACAGCTCGAGCGTAGGGAAGTGCTCGAGATTTGCCCTATTGCATATGTTGTTAGCAACGTGACATAAAACCGTACATCCATTCAATGAATTCCAAAACGTAGGTAGAAGAGTTTTGATCTCAGAGAGTTGTAATTTTGTTTTTCAAGTAGTCATTCTCCAGAATGGGAATAATGGAGTCTTAAAGACTAATCGAATTTGGTTGCTCATCATAACAAACGAAAAAAAGAAAAAAGGGCAAAATAAAAAGCGAAAGATGAAGGCGACTTCAAAGCAACATACCTGGTTAATCCATTTCTTCTCCAACTCCACCAACCTAACCACAGCAGCCACTCTCTTCAAATCCACTCCATAAAGGACACTAATCTCCCTTGGCGGCTTGCCAAGTTCAACAACCTGTCTATGAATCTCATTCCGCAACTCCTCACTGAGTACCGGCTCGCTCACAAACGAGGGATTTAGCGGGAACGGTCTAAGATCTTCAAGTGTCTCACTGCCTGCTTTCTGACCCTCCTTGGAGCGGATGAGCACGCCCTGATTATTATAGGCGCTAAGGTAGTTTGTGCTTCCTGGCTTAGGTTCCTTAAACGCGGCACCGGGCCCGTTAAGCCATTGCTTGACTTTTCGTCGCTTTTCTTCCAGAGCGGCGTTTTGGGACTCCTCGGGGGTAGGAGCCGCATCGTCGTGTTGTAATCGGTATTGAGAAGGGGAGGGAGAGATGAGGTGAGGTCTAAATGGCAGGGATAGAGAAGAGGAGGATTGCGATGGTAAAGGGGAGGGGGCGGATGAGAGGCTGCAGGAAAGCCGTCGCAGGCTTCCTAGCCGAGGAGGCATTTTGGGGGTGTGATATGTGTGAAGGGATTGAGGAGCTTATGTGGTTGTGGGAGGCAAGGAGAGCATGGAGAGAATAGCAATGGGGTAAATGGGTTTAGGACAGCCAGTTGAGAATATTCAGCATAAATACTACCCCTTGGTGAATGCTGAAGACTCAATGGCTGTCTTGGAGTGTGGATTGGGGATGGGTATGAATAGCGTTGTAATGAGTTGAAGTGGATGAGAAAAAAAGTTGAAGCGATTTTTCTTCAAGATGTTGGGATGTCACGTGCAGGCTAGACCAAAAAGGGACTAGAGTGTTTCCCGACGCCAAGACTTCCATCTCCTGAATTACAAAGCAACAGAAAGCACCAAACGAGGGAATAGCTATAAGAAATCCATATCATATAAGTGGATAATATAATAATTCTTGAGATGAGAAGCTAGCTATGCAAATGGTATAAAATATCTCAAACCATGGTTTCTAAAAGCAAAAAGTAGAAGCGATAACGAAAAGACTTTCAGAAAAAGGAACCTCCAACATATATCTCCATACCCTTAGAGAGTCCATGGCAAGGTAGCGAGACAATTAAAACGTTAAAAAAGCTGTTGGTAAGTCCGCAGATAGAAGGGAAAGTAAAAAGGCAATTGCGCAAGATGAAGAAAGGTTTTTTAGAAGTAGAAGAAGCGCCATTTGTGCAAGTGTAAAGAGGTGAAGGGTAAGCAGAGAAGTTTATAAAGAGTAGATAGTGGTTCCAAGGTCAATAAAAGGTTTGTTAATACGAAGAGAATTGAAAAAAGATGGGCACCAATAAACAGACAAATATAGCGAAAAGCAGACGCCGGAGGGGGAATACAGAAATGCAGATAGGGACAGATATGGAGAAGATATATAGCAAGCAAAGTGAGATAGAACACCGAATCATTTTGCGAAGGCTTTGCTTAGACGGGCACCGCTGAGAGGAGAAAGAAGGAGAAGCTAAGAGAATGTCCATGAATCCAGCATGAAAAAGCCCCATCATTCTTCCCTTGCACATATCTCGAAAGGTTTCGCCCGTTTTTCTTCCAAGTAAAGAAACCCATAAAAAAAGCACAATAGTTTCATATATACGCCTCATCCCAGCAGCTTTGCAAAAGGGGGAATCGTTCGAAGGGGGGTGTTTTTGAGTCACAGAACACAAGGTATATATGTATGCGGTAAACAAAGGGTAGAGAGAGGCTCCAAATGTAAAATGAAATAGTGAAAAGTTACATATCGACACCCCTAAGTGATCGCTGCTAGAACGGGGTTGCTGTGATTGAGAAAAGGTAGCCCATAGTGAATAGTGATGTCGACCAGGAGGAAACTAGGTGGTAAGATAGCAGAAGGGTGGGGGCATGCAAGAACGGAAGATTTGGCAAACGCGAAAAGGATATCGGAAGTGCTGCGCAGATGCAAAAGAAACGGGGAAGAAAACGTGGCAAAAAGGAATACGAAGGAGAAGGGTGAAAAATAAAAAGACAATGCCGAACTTCAACTCCCTTTTTTTTTAAAGTAAAACGAGCTTTGCCAAGGTTCAGCAGAGCCCATGGCGCAGAAGCAAAATGCGCCAGAGAAACATGCACTTTCTTTGCTAATCCCGAACAAAATAGCCGCTCCTCCTATGAAATTTCATGCTGTGCTCGGTAGCCCCGAAAATAAATCTGTAGCCAGATAAAGGGGATGCCAAAAATGTCAAGAGCGAGAAAAGAAGATATAGTATGAGGATAATATAGAACAGAGGTGGGAATTGAACATGGAGAACAAAAGAGCGAGGCAGGCGCGCAAAACATAAAGAGGCAGAGGCCCGCGGGCCTCGCATGACGATCTAACATGTAGAGTCCAGTGTTTCCATAACGCCGAACGCTCCAGTACTCATCACACATGCAAAACATTATATAGATGCGTTTAAATGCTGCGATCTATCGACCCATATAATCACCGTATGCGGTGACGTTCATGTTCGTCAGACTTGGACCCGCCATCCCACCGATGGGTCCACCATTGAAGGTTTGTGATCGTGATGTCCCGATAGCGCCAGGATTGATGCCAAGTCCGGGCGTCGCATTGCCGGCGAACGTGTTGTTGATTGCTGGGTTATTGATGGAGTTCAAAGACGGATTTATTGCACCAGTCACGCCTCCAAAACCCGGAGGGATACCCAGCCCGGGAGGGAAAGTGTTTGCAGTTGTGAAAAGAGGCATGCCGTTACCGTTTGCGGATTTCCCAGCATTAGCGATAGGTGCTGAGTTCATTCCTGGAGGCGGACCAGGCCGAACACCTAGAGGATTCTTGGAAAAGCTGAGACGAATACCACCTTTGACGCTGTTGGAGAGTTGATAGCCGTATAACTCGTGGAGGGCTTTAGTCGCAAAGGAGATGTCTTCGAATTCAACAAAGCACATAGGCCCGTTCTGTTTGTTGCGGAAACAGAGTCGCTTATATCCGCGTTGTTTAGTGAACAAGGCCTTCAATTCATCTTCGGAGGTATCGTGCGGGAGATTACCGACGTATAATGTATTGCAAGGCGGGTTTTGATCGGCGGGGTTGACTGGTGGATAATTTACCCGGTGGAACTGAGGAGAATGAGCGTATCCTGCGTTCGGGCCCATGGTAGACGGAAGACCGGGGGGCATTGTACCGGTAGGGGTTCCAATACTCGGGTTCGATCGCGCACCTCCCATTTGTGGCATGGGACTCCCAACATTCGTGGATAAGGTTAGGCTGTTGAAGCGTGATAGCGGGACCGGAGGATTGGTTGATCGTCGCGGCATAGCTGCGGCACTGGAAGGGCCATTCCGCGCGTACCCAACTGGATCATTCAGCAATTCTCCAGTATCCTCATCAGAGTCTTGTTTGATCATCATCTTCCCCGAACCGTAAGAGCGATCGTTGATCGAATTTTCAATTGGTGACTGGGGGGAGAAGATGGATGTGAGCTGGGAATTTCCTTCTGGGGCTGGAAGTTCAGTGTTTCCCGTTCTATCAAAAACCTGGAAAGCGCCGTTGAAAAGCGAAGCCTGACGCGTCAGACTGGCAGGCGCACTAGGCTGAGATGCTGCGGTACGAGAAGAAGCATGGTCAATCGTGTTCCTGCGCGCAAGCAGTGCGGAAGTAGACGGTGTATTGAGGATTTCAACTATCAAATTAGCCTCGCCTGTGCTGTTAAGCTTGCCATGAAGAGCATTCCGGACTTCCTCTGCTGCTGCCCTCGTTTCAAAACGCGCGATGGCTGAGCGACATTTACCGTCTTCGGGGTATTCATTGGGAACAAAGCTGTAATCGACCAAGTGTTGGGAGAATGTAAGCAGGCCATGTAGCAACTCGTTGCTGTATGTTGGCGCGAGTCGTCGCAAAAGGACAGCAACAGTTCCGCCAGAAACGCCCTTGGTTGGATATGATCCATTGGTGCCGTTCAAACCTGGCATGCCGTTTCCAGCAGGATCCATCTCTGTAGGATGCAAAGAGAGCTGGCCGATAGGTGGGAGCATAGCATTAAAAGCAGTGGATGCAGAGGATGGCGGCTGGCATGATACGGGAGAGAAAGGTTCAGGTATGTTCGTGCTATGAGTACTCGGTGTACCGTTGGCTGGAGAAATGGTAAGGTGTGAAGTTGCGGCAGAACTTGAACCGTTGCGCTTAAGTGTAGGGTTGTTAAACATTGCGCCGGCCTGGTTCGACTGACCGTTGCTCATGGCCGGTGCAAGAAATTGAAATCCGGGTATGTATTGGCCAAAATTGAAAGCTGACGTCCCCCTTTTTTGTTCCTATTTAGCACGATCCTCGCGATTACGTCGCGGGTCGCGTAAAAATTGATGGGCTCGAATATAGTCGTTAGGAAGGAAGAGATTATAACGATCGCAAGGTAGAGTCGGTTTTATAAGACGCGGGATTTTCGGGTACAGGGAAATTCGAAGGTTAAAAGTGGACGCGAAGTAGGTGATGGGAAAGAGGCTGGGCGGGTTGTGTGTGGGATCGGTGTGACGAATAATTTAGGAGCCGATGGGCATTTCTCGAGAAACGCGCGCTGAACCGCGAGAAGTAACTGACTTCGCAAGACTGTTAACGTCTATGAGACACAAGCAGCAGCGAGAGGAGATTGGCAAGAGGCGATGATGGATGAAGAAGATGAAAGGCAGGCAGGGAGGGTAGCGTGAGGACGCGAGAAAAACGATTGCGTGGACAGGAAACGAGCTAGGGCAACGATGCGATGCGATGCGATGCGATGGGGATGAGGATGATAGCGAAAGGCAACCGCGACGCCAGAACGACAGAACAGCGAGGAAGAAGGTGCAGATGCGGCTCCAAGGCCTCGAACCCAACAAGAGAGTGGAGGAAGAGACGAGATATCTGATAGAGCGACGAGAGTTGGGGTGGAGAAGCCAATGAATGGGTGGATGTGGGTTCTTTTTCGGTCTCTTTTGGGGGAGAGAGAGGAGAAGAGGGTGGACACTGGAGGTGGGAGACAACCAAGGACCGACGAAAACTCCCAAAAAGCAAGACGAAAAGGACGCGTTTGAGGGACGAAGCAAGAACAACGGAAGGATTTGGAGGGATGAGGAATTCGGAAGAGAGACAGGGAGTTGGGAAAAGGAAAAAATAAGTTCAAGGATGCAGAGAAGGAAATAAGTTGTACTAACAAGGTTGGCCCAAGGACAGTCAGAAACAAACCAACGGGTTTTTGGCGAGCTGGGCCTCCAGGAAGAAATAAAAAGGACGTTTATTATTAACGACGATTATGATTAGTAGTAGTAGTAGTGGTAGTGGTATTGTGGAGGAAGAGACACGGTGTGAGTTTTATTGGTAGAAGCGCAGGGTAATAGTGTTTAAGCCGCGCCGGAAGATTTTAATGGGCTCGTCTATTCAGGAATCAGGAATCAGGATGCGCTGGGGAGTCGAGCAAGCTTCCGTCGAGATCGAAAAGTCGGAGAAAGGTACGGAGCACGGAGTGACAGAGGAACAGAGGAAGAAGAACCAGGGCTGAGGCTGCTGGATGGAATTGGATCGCCAGTCAGCCAGGAGTTGCTAGTGTGATTGCAAGTGTGTGTCGGGGTGCAGATACCAGACTTATCTCCTCGATTAACAGGTCTGCGCCCGCGAAACTGCAGGGTTGGCAGCGCCCGCAGCCAATCTGGTTGGCTGGCGCAAGGGTTGGATGGCCGATCGTCGACGAGAAGACGGGATAGAAGAAGAGATGTGTTGAAGAGATGGTGATGGGAATACAGAGGTGGAAATGGAGATGGAGATGGAGATTAGGATGCGGATTGCGGGCGTATGATGGAAACAGACAGAGAGATGAAGGAAGATCTGAAGACCTGGAGATGCGATGCGACACGGGGGATGAGATAGCGAAAAGAGATGGTGGTGAGGATGGAGAGGGACATAGTGAGCGACAAGCCTGGAGTTTGGGGGCTGCTTCGGGGGCTGTGTCGGGCTATACCTATACCTATCTACAGTATATCTATCCACAACGCTGATGTCGCCTTTTATATCTCATGACAGAACTGTTCCTCCTTTCTTACTTTCCAGGCGGCTACCCGCTCCATCGGTTCCCGGAACCACCAGGCTTATTACCTAGTTCCTACAGGTCTACGCTCTGGGCAGAGTTTACCAGTAAATAGAGGGAAAATGGCTGTGCAAATATATCTCGAAAATCCCTCTTCCAACACGGAAGTATGCGCAAGGAACCAACACCTCTTTGACGATATAGGTATCTACTACGATTCAACGGCTGTCTCCACGTCTATTAACTCTTTGAATACTGATGTTTGAAAGCGTCGTCCCTCCCACAAATACATTGTTCAAGTCAAACGAAAGAGAGCAAGATCAAAGCGAATGCAGACTTCTTTTGTTTCCCCAAGCTTCCGTTGATGATAATGTACAGTATTTATTTCTGGGGAAGCCCCCTTCAAGCACTCGACATAGCATAGCATATATTCGAAACAACCCAGTCCTTAGTATGCGTCCATTTCTCCAATCAACCTGGGTCAGTTTCTAGCTCGTATGAATATGCCGGATCTACAAGCTCCAGTCTTCAAACTTGAATTAATCCCAACGTTCAAGTTGGCTGTCATCTGTTCACATTTAACAAATGCACTGTAAAAAAGAAGCTCCCGCAACTAGCCGTGACTGACTCGACCAAAGTTTGGGAGTTTGTTCGCTGAACCGTTCCTCTCCTCTGGCGCAGAGTTAATTCCATTAATGATACTCCGTAGATATTCCAGCAGTTTCAAAAAGGGGAGAGAAAGAATCACAGCTCTTTTTATATCATTTATCAACGCCAGGGCAGAAAAAGGCTTAGAACCCGAGGATTATGTACATGTACTAATGTGACAAGAGTTGAAGCCCGCCTTAGCTCCCCCTCCATCCTTCGTTTCCCCCGCTAAAATATGCAGACTGCAGACTGCAGCCCGAATGTCGACAGCAACATCCCCAGCCCGACTGGCTTACTAGCTATTATTCATGGAAGAAAATATCCAGGAGCATGCGTGCCTCGCTGAGAACAATTATTATTTCATATATACTCCTCTACGAACCCAGCAACCAAGTCGCAAAGCACAGGCATCGTTCGTCCTCAATATCCCCAGTCACGTCCAATTTTATGGGGTTAAAAAAGCGATCATCGCAATTCGCCAATCTGCGCAAATTGATAGGTTCAAGTTACAGCATCCCCCCAGCTGCATCCCCCCCTATTTGCTTGCTCCAATGGACCCAGAACCAATGTGCCGGGGTAGTTGGGCTGTTGGACCGGGGGCCGGACATGTTTAGATTGACCACTCAGGTACCGGCTGCCCTCTCATGGTCGCGCTCTTTTCTCCCCTACCTGCTGAATTCTTGGCTTAGCCGGTCTTTTTTTCTTTTTTTTATCCCGGGTTCCCCTGTCGTGTATGCGCGTCGTCGCGAGGAGAAATAATAATAACATGCAAGTTGTTCGTTTGTTGGTTTCTTGAATATAGGAAGACTACTACTACTACTTACTACTTACTGTATGACAAAGGTTATTATTTTCTACCAGTGCAACGTCTCACGGATCTTCCAATAATAATAGATGAATGAAATACTTATTTTTGGAATGGTCTAACGGCGAAAAGACCCTTGACTTGACCTTAAATTTCAACGTGTCTTGGTCTCTTCTATTTTCCGACTTTTTTTGGCTGCAATCTTCGGATTTCGGGATTGAGGGGGTCGGTCGGTCGGTCGGTCGGGGCCCCCTCTCAAGCTCTCACTTGCACAGAATTCAGAGATTTTGACGTTGCGCTTGTGTAACGGTCTCGGCCATTGCGTTTGGGGACTTGAGCCTATCGGGCTCTCCCTGAGACTTGACAGTAGGGCTGAACACGCCTTATCATCGATAGTTACCCGCGGGAGTCCGAGACCGGTAGGCGATCGGGGCGATCCGTGTCCATCACGAGTCACGACGTCACGGTGAAGCAATAATGGCCTCGGGGCTTTTTTATATTTCATTATTTGGAGCATTATGATAATAGTTTTTGATAGGGTTTTTTCCCCCAATTGCCGTTCATCTCGCGAGTTATATCCCTCAGTTCTCCAAAGTCTGTATTTATAGATCAGTGATATCGCATACCGCCTGTTGTTATTAGATGTCGCAAAGTGTTTCCCATTTGAAGCCAGACAGCTTGCGTATGTTCCTAGAAAAGAGTATCAGTGGGATTAGTCAATTTCAGACAAGTTAAGCATATAATGAATAACCGACTACAAGTCTCATATAATAGTGGTTAGAAAGAGTGACGGCATCGCAACTAATCGCCCGCGTAGTAGAGAGCGGGATAGTAAATCAAAGTCCGCGGAGTATGCAAAGGATGCAACGAATGAGGTCGGCGAGACCGAACAGAACAGGAGTGTTTTTAATGGAACTTTCGTAGCGTGAGTAGTATAGGAGGTCATAGGCTCACATGGATAGTAAAGAAAGCACTTGCAGTTTGCTTAGATGTATATGCTACTATACCATCCAGATCGCTCGAGGATGGAAGACAAGTGCCGCCAAAGGTATGTCGGAGCTGGCGAACCTCTGCCCAGAGACCGTAATCCCATTTAAGGGCTGTATGAAGCAGGATCCCTTAGCCTGAATTTACAATCATGCATACAATGTCATTACCACGAAGATAAGATGAGGGAAGAGACCTCTGTATTTCAACTAAATGTCTGGGCGGCAGAAGCCCCGCGCGCTTGGGATGAGTTGAATGACTGAATGCGTTGGCATATCGGCGGGCTGCTGATACGAGAAGAGTATACGAGAGGACCGGAGACACCGAACCTTGCACATGTAAAGGTGAATGTATGCCCAAAATGAGTGTCACTTTTTGAGACAACCCCCTGATTTGAGCAAAGCCGAGTTCTTCGGAAAGCTCGTAAGGTACAACAATGAATCTCCAAGATTCTACTTGCTGGCTCTGAATGCGACTGTTGGCATTGAAGAATAATGGAGAGAAAGCGAGCGAAAGCCAAAAGGATGATGCCCGCGGTGGGGAATTTAAGGTGGGGCCAGCGGGAGTTTGCCAAGCTCGCCATTCCCTATCTGGCTTGGTTATGTTACCAAGCCCAATCATAATTCAACGTCTCCCGCGGAGCCGCCTCCTCCATCTCCTGAATCTTCAATGTCCGGATCCCCGAGAAGTTAGAACAAAGGATGTCGAATCGTCTCCAGAAAGCAGTTGTCGCCTGACGTCTTGAAGCCCTCAGGGTCTCGCACATTTGCCCTGCAAGTGTTGGCCTTTGTGAGAATGTCGTATTTCGGCCTTCTGCAGCAGCTAGAGCTTCAATGTGACTGGCATCCATGCCAATCAATTTTCCGTCCTTCCCGTCACCACTACTCCGTATTCTGCAACAATTCAACACATGGCACTCGAGCCGCACTGCTCTTGGCGCTCAATAGTTGAAGAATTTTTTTCGACGACCTTGGATTCTTAGTTGGCAACGATGACCATGACACTCATGATCTAGATGAATCGATTTTCCGCATTCGTTTTGTGTTTTTCTTACTTGCTCCGAGGACTCCTATGTGCCTCCCAATTCGACAGTTTTTGATTTTTTGACCTAAATTATCCCATTATATGCTCAAGACTTAGAGAGCAGTCTCTCGGCACACAACAAGCGGTAAGGCCGTTTTATCCTGCCGTGAAATGAAATGGGGAAATGTGGCTGCAAGCCCCTGCAGGGAGGACGAAGGATTTGCCAGTGGCATCCAGTACGAACTTTGAAGTGTTTGGGGGGCGTCATTTCGGCGACCGGTTCCCTCCACTACATGTTGGTGACAGTGCTTAAACTTTTTAGACGACCTTTGCCAGATTCAAAATGCATAGCGGCAGATGCTACCCTTGCATTCGACTTTTGGCATGATAATACTCAATACGAGAAACATATCGATGCCCTGGACCCAACCATGATATTGGCATTGGGCAAGCCCATGCAGACATGCTAGCGTGCCCTGTCACTTTGAATCATTTCCATACAATGAACCACTCCTTTTCGGGCCAAGACAGGCTCATCACCAAATACGAGTTGCCATTCTTCTGTGACTTGCTCAAAATGACTATTATTGATTTTGTCAATAATGCAAATTTTCGTTTTTTAGGTTTTTATTATTTCTCTTTTGCAGTTTGTTTTCCTTCGCTACGTTGCTACTTTGATTCTTTTTATCGGCCGCGGAAGCCATCTCTTTTCATAAACCGTCCAAACCCCAGTCACTCGTTTTATTTCTGGACAATCTGCATTCTTTCTTGCCTTTGCAAGTTCTCGGGGCACGCGCTTCGTGTCATTTTCCTTCTTCACTTGCCCTTTTGCCTTTTCGTAGGAGCTCTAGAGACCAACCTTCGAACCGTCTTACCTCTTCTGGGTTTGAGTTCCCTCGCCAACGATCGCCGGAATGGTTGAGTTGACCGTTGCCCATGTGTCGGGTTTAATCGCCGCTGGGATCTTCTTACGTATGTACTGTCCCGGATTTCAGGGTCCCAAATGGGCGACAAGGCTTCTATACCTCCTGACGAAGTTCTCCAAACTGACCTGCTTTGCAGTACAGCATTTTATCCCATCAGCGACTTCCCTTATTTTAGCCGGTCTTCTTAGAGATGAGAATACAGCTGCAACATGGTACACTTTGACCGCCGTCTCACACTTTCTAGCTTGTTCTGATTCTAGAGCAGGACGCAAGTTGCCCGTTCTTTACATTCAACGTACTGGCCTCTCTTTGTCGGTGCCGACCCTGCAACTGCTGGCACTGTCAGTAGACTTGCTCAGTTCGAAGCGCTTATGAGGCCTTTAACACTTGGTATTGTCGCGGTTGCCGCCGTCATTACGCCACTTGGTCTATACGATACCATTGTGCCTGCAGAATCGACATCCCTAGAACCGTTCAAGTATACCCGGGACACGTCCCCATTTGGATTTGGAACGCCACCAAGGAGCAGTCTCGGGCTTAATCGCTTTTGTGGGACTCCGACGTTCATCCCTTGTCCCGGATCCAATGTCATAGTCGAAACGAATTCCAACGGCTCACGAAACTTTCCGTTTGGATATGACAACCGAATTCCGTCTAACCTAACGGAAGCATTTCAGAGTGGCCTCAAATCCTTGCCTCCTACGGTCTCTAGCATTTTCGACATTGAATATAGGTCGTACGGGATCAGGTTTGAGAAGGATATCAACAATGGATCAAAGTTTTTGACTGGAGCTTATAGACAAGCGGGAGTCTTGGCTCTTAATGATGCGTACGATATTGTGGAAGGTCTGATAGTTGATACGAAAAATGGTGGTGTTGGTTTCCGTAACCACACCACGCCGTCGCCTCTCCCCCATGGTAGCGAGTGGTCAGAGGATTTGCTCTTCGTGGAACCTCATACACAGTGCTTGGATACCAATTTGACCATGGATTTCAGAATTAGCCCCGAGAATGGTATGGAGATTGAGAACCTGGTTCTGACTGATCGCGGCGGATTCGTGGATTTAAATACAGATTATCCCCAGTACGATCGAAACGACACTCAGGCAAACCCCGATCTCCTGGGGAGGGCATACAAGGCTGCATACCTCAATAATGCATTGACGATGGTTTACCTCAATGTTTCCAATCCGAACACTGGAAAATTGCCGGCATTCTCCTATATGAATTCGGAAATGAACAAAACATTCCCTATGGATGGGAATATCATAATGAAATACGACAGCCTCCTTACTAGTCGAAAATGGGGTTCCTACTTAGACCTTCCTTCCATCTTATCCAACTTCACTAATTCAACTTCCAACAACAGCCCAGGTTTGGGTGATGACTACCCAAATCCGTTCAACATTAGTACTAGGAACTTTACTACCATATGTAAGTTGGCTGCAATATCTCTCAGTACACTTTACCAGACCTGACATTTCGATAGCGACCCTATGCCATGGCGCTGGTGAACTTGATTACGCGAATATTACGAATATTGCCGTTATGTGTGGAACGGCATTCGGAGCACCTAGACTCCGGGATGGATCTCAATCTTTGGTTTTTGAACCGGGCTCTGAATGGACTGTGCCTTTGTATAGCTGCGCTTCAGCAGCACGTGCGGTAATCAAAACGGTCGATTTTCGATTCAACGGCACGGATGGACTAAAAAGTCTCTCGATTCGTGGTATCCACGAAAAAAGGTACTCAAAAAATGACGACAAACCGCTTTGGGGTGTCGAGGATCCCGGAGCAATATTGGAAGATGTGCGCCCTTTATGGGGCCTGGTGTCGGACGAATACAAAGGGAGAAAAAACATCTCTGTTCTTCAGAAGGAGTCGTTGTGGCTCCCCGGTTTTGCAGGACGTTTTGCTCAAGGGCCAACGTCATACGCAAATTTACCGGGTGTATATTTCCACACCGGCGCATTTGAGGCAGCTTATGAAATAGGCCCGAATCCGTCAGGCGGATTAAGTGACTATTCCGGAAAAACAAATATTGCCATGTTCGCAAAATGGCAGGAATACTCCGACAAAGCAAGCACAACGGCAAAGATAATCAACCTAGTGTGGACCGACGTTGCTGCCAACGCCGTCGTCGGAACCAAAGGCTGGATTTCGCGCCGAGCTCCGTCGAATATAGCGAGACGTGATGGTGAAGACCAGGACGCCGCCCCTCGACCGGCGGAAGGAGATATGCGCGAAGTTCCCGTGTACGTTTTCCAGAACCATGTAAAATACAAGTTGAGATACGCCATCCCCGCCTTCGTCGCTCTTCTTTTTGCGCTCGCGATTGCCGCCACAACCTGCGTTCTGTGTGTATTTGGGAGTGCGAGGCCGTCAAAGATGCGAAAGTTTCTATTCCATACATCAGCGGGCCGCATCATGGCAACTCTTCTTTATCCGGGCCAAGCTGACCCTCAAGCTCCTTCGAAAGAATGGAATAGGCTTGTTGGCGGAAAGAATGTTACTCTCAGTGATTCTGTTCCCCGGCCTATGGACCCAGTCATGATGGGCAAGTTTGAGAATACCACTACGACTGGGATGGATGCTCCTTTGCTCAAGGACAGTAGTTTGGTGGAGAGGCTACCTCCACCTAGTCCTGGCCTTAATTCACCTAACACGCCACAGACATATAGAGCTTACAGCCCGTAGGTAGTCCCCTTCTCTGCAGAGTCTGCACCCTGTTGCACATCAATTGCTAACCGACTGTTATAGTTCCCCATACCAGCCGAAGTAGTGAACACTAAACGGAACGAGGTGTTCCACCTCATGAAGTTTGGCTTGAAACTTCTAGGAATCGTACTGCTGCTATGAGCTATCGCGCAACCAGATCGAACAATCGCCTACCTAAGTAGACCCAGGCCACTTTGGGAAGCTCATTTCTCCGACGATCCTTTACATTAATGAGAAACGAACTCTGAAACCCCGAGCCCTTCTGAAGACATCAGCACTTGTATTTTCTAGTATGATTTTATTCTATTAATGCTTTATTACACACTCCATTATTGAAAAGTTGGAAGCGATAGGTATCCATGCATGTCCTTCTTTTTCGAAATCTTTGACGAATATTGTAGCGGCCTATTTCATTTCCATCTTCTATACAATTTCTACCTTAGCTGAGGCAGAGACATATAAAATACCTAACCACGCGAGCTGCTGCGACATGCACCTGGAGGATGCGCGAAAATTAAATGTCATCTAATATACAATTGAACCCGAACCATAGCTCTTTTCTATATATACATACATAGAGTGATAAAACGCGGCACACTGTCAACACTCAAAACCCGCAAGTAAAGAAATCCAGACGCCAGAGATAATGCCAAATTGCGCTATCGAAAATATATCAAAGTAGGTATTTAGGAAAGGGGAGGGGCATAATTCCACTGGGATTATAACCCGCCCCCTCATCCAACGTAGTACGTCGTCCCCGTTTCTTCCTCCCTTTTGCACCGTTCTGCGGAGTCATTCCTCGAGTTAAGAGGAAGGCTCTGTCGAGCCTTCTTGCCGAAAATCAAAGAGTTCCGTGAAGCTATACGCCCGTCGGAGTAATCTTAGTCATTTATTATTGTGTAGCTTTCTTCGTGGTTCGCTGTTGCGTTTGTGACGACGTGCCAGATTTGCGTATGACAAGTCCAGCCTATCATTGGGTTATCATATGTTAGCATGTTCTTCAAGGTCAACCGTTTCAGTTTTTGGCACGGGAAGAGTAAAGAAAACCGTCCCAAACGCCCATCTCGGAAGGCTTTTCAGGAGCACTTCCATTCCCATCCGCAAACCGGGAAACATAACATCAAATAGAATGCAGTAGTAACATCGAGAAGGAGCGGGAACAATTGACGTGACTCAAGCGATATATATTAAGATGCAAGAACATACCAAACTTAACAATCTCCACACAGGATCACTAGGTTGTGCACCAACACCCAACCAGTATTTTGTCCGCGCACTATCGAGCGCAATATCTTTAAAGGGCTTCGCAACTTTGGCTTCCTGTTCTGAGAGCCCCGTAGGTATTTGAGGGACGGGGTTGTAGGTTCCGATGACTTCGAGGGGTTTGGAATCGCGCGCGGACCTGTATATCGCGGACGGGGAGGTTAGTCGGCTTCCTTTCACGTTGTGATTCAATATAGGCAAAAACGTCTCATGCCCTCGTCTACAGGCAGTTTGTAACTCGCTTGGGACCGCTAGGGGGAACGAGCTGTTCGGGGTCATGTCCCGAGAACGGAATTTCGGCGCAAATCGAGAGCGTTGCAAGACGTACCGTGCTTGTGCCACGACAATGTTGTAGAAGGGTTGGTGGCGGTTCCCGAACCGGGATAGACGAATCCGGACAACCATTGTGAACTTGACAAAGGGGACTGAATGGGCTCCAGCAGTTAATTGGGATCGCAATTGAGCTGATTTTATAGATGCTATCGTGAGAGCTGCGGGATGTTCTGAACATTTTGACGGATGCGGAGAAATGATACAGCGGGAAACGAATGACTAAGCAGATATTCCACGTGACCTGGATTTCAGGGGTGTCTATGGCCTGTTTGGAGATGGAAAAGTTTTTGTTTTAGAAAATGATCTCTTTTCTAGTGATAGAGCGAATAGGCCTGAAATTTACGGGGTTTAACTCGGCATTGAATTTGCTACGAGCGAGTAAACCTATCTACTTATCGTCCATCTAAAGTCCCGGGAGTACAAGTATACGTATTCGATATCCTAATCCATACATTCCATACAAGCCCCTCCCAAGTGCTGCCTTACTCCACGGTAAGAGTATAGTTAACGCTATTCCCCGGCACTCGAGGATATGCCTCAATCATGAAAGTTGTAGGTTGGCCCCCAGCGATGACGAGATCTATGGCAGCAGCCGTGATAGTAATGCTTTCACGTCCCCCTAAGCCAAGTTAGTCAGTGACTGTAATGAAAATAAACATAAAAGAAGTAGTATTTCAACGATAAGTTTGCAGTACTTACAGTCCCATCCCCATTGGGAATTAAATGTTGTCCGGCCCTGCTGCAACGGCCCCAACCACATTGTCCAGTCGTCGACCAGGATCGTTCCGTTTTCTTTAAACGCAGCCATTGTCGCTGGTTTTCCGACACCATTCCATGTTACTGGAACCACAAGGTCAGCTCCAGGAACTGCTTTCGACGTGTTGCTTTCCAACGTCGGAGCATCCCAGACCACAAGCTGAATTTGAATGGAGGCGCCCGCCGAAAAAGACACTGTCAAAGTTGTCTTGATGCCTGGGGTCTCTGTGGGCGAGAAATACCGCGAGAGGAATGCTGATTTCAAAACGATGTTCCCTCCGGCCACTTCATAATCGCCTCCCTTGGTGAGCTCTGTGGATCCGTCTATGATCGAAGCCACGACATTTCGGTTAAGTAAAAATGGGAGGGTTTGATCGGCAACTTCGTCTCCAAATTTATGGAACGCATACGCGGAACTGAACTGCTCAGCAGCGTTGATGTCCACGGTGCTATCTGGTAAGCTATTTTTGACTCCAGCAGATGCCTGGAAAAGGATGTCCACAGCAGTCGGATCGCGGAAGACATGAGCGGCTCGATCAAACAGGTCATTGCCGTTGTCCCACATTATGTTAGCGATATCATAGTTTCTCGCTGTTGTAGTTAGGAAGTCGAAGTACTTCCAGCGAGCGGCTGTCTCCGTGTGGACGGGCGATGGTAGCCATTCTCCCAATATCAAAGGGGTGTCCGTGAAATTATTGCGGATGTTGGAAAAATCAAGGTCTAAAGCTGCCTTATCGTCGTCAGATCCCCAGATAGTTTTGCCCCAAGCGCCGAAAACGTAGTCGTCTAATTAGAAGTTTTTAGCAGTGGTAAAAAAAAAAACGCAAAGTATGGGCTTCCAAGTACTCACATGGCGAGTAATAATGGAACTGAATGGCATATGGATTTGTGAAGTTCACGTCAGGAAGCTTAAAAAACTGGCTAGTTTTAATGCTGTCCTGTCCGGGACCAACGAGGTTCACCACTCTCTGAGGATTAAACCCACCCGCATCGTTGATCGCCTGAAGGAAGATGCCATTTAGTTTATTTATTTCCGTAGCATGTTCTTCGGTATCACCAGGGGGTTCATTGATCGACTCAAATGCCACGCGCGATGATACGCAGGCGAGCTTAGTGCCAATTTGATACCATAGACGGTAGAACTTTTCTTCAATCATGGTAATATTGGCTCCCTCTACAGTGACATCGGCCCAAACCCAAGAGTCGTGATGCACGTTGACGATTGTGTACAAGTCACGGGAGGTAATCATCTCAACCACGTCTGCCACTCGCTGGAGCCATTCTGGGTTGACAGTCCAGTCAGGAGAGTCGCCGGTATTGGAGCTGCCAGTGAAATGATACGCCCAAGTCACTATACAATATTAATGTCCCATAACAACTTAAAAGGGTGAAGAGTTATGTCCTTATCGCCATACCTGGCAAGCGAACACTTTTGAAGCCGGCGGCTTTGATATCGTCGAAAGTTACTTCTTCAACCGGAGGATTGTTCCAATCCCCTTCGTCTTCCACTGCGTCTAGACTATTGCCTAGGTTCCATCCCGGGCTCAGAGCCGACACGAAATCTGCTGCTGAGATGGGTTCAAATTCCCCGGGGCAGGTTTCTTGGCTTTGCGCAACAGTGGCCCCTAGAAACAACACGCATAGGCTAATAGCAAGCAGCCATTTGCTAATGGGATTCATTGTTACGCTGACTTCGGTTGCGCCTATGAGAGGGTCAGTCTGGATACAAAAGAATCTATACACAATCGACATACCGCTTACTATAGGCACAAGCCACGCAAGGTCTATGTCTCGAGAAGTGAAGAACGTTGCTCAATGCTTGGCTTTAAACTCGCGTACACAATGAAGAGCCCTGGGGCCACTCCATCTCTATATAAGATGTCCCGCACGGGAAGCAAGGACAGGTATCATCCTGAGGAAACCAGAACATTGGCCCGCTTTACAAGAAATAGCATAGCCAGGCTCTAGGCCTTCCGTCACCAAAACGTTATAGCTACATAATATCTGCAGGTCCTAAAGAGGGGATGCGGACCGGCGGACCCTGGCGTGTTTCTCTCCGCAAACATCCCCAGTCCCTGTAAAACACGGCATTGGGCGCTGGTTCATCACGGAAAAAATATCCTGGTAATAACTCGAGCCGATGGACAACCTCCTGCATTTCATAGGTCGGCAACTAGTACTATACTGGACATTTCCCGAAATGAAGGCGTTTCTTGACTCTTCAGAATTCGGGAGGAATTCAATAACTGCTTCGCATAAAGCCACGTGATATGTAGTTATACACCTTGGAAGTCGTGCGCAATTACGTCAGCGAGCTTTTTATACCGACGACGTCATCCTTGATATATATTATTATTATTATTATTATCAACGAAGGCGGAATACGGTCAATTGGTTCATTTAAAGAGTTGTGTTTATTTCTCCAGCACCAATATAACTTACAAGCGTTGAAAGTTCGCTAGCTAACGGACTACATCAACCCTGCCCCTCCCAACTTACATGTACGGCGTCCAGCGACGAGCAGGTGGATTACTGACCCGTTTGCGCCAATATCGAAAACTCACCACTATGACACTCAAAGTCCGTAGTTACCTTTCTGACCCTTCTATCAGAAATATTAGATCTGGCGCAACTCTAACATAGCTCATCAGACCATCAACGCGAAAGATGCGGCCTCACTAGACAAGGATCTCATGGACGAAGGGGGCTTCTCTCTCGATCAGTTAATGGAGCTCGCGGGACTTTCTGTATCGCAAGCTGGTATTATACTACAATAAACTGCCACTTCCTCTGAATTTTTAGTTGTGACTACTTCAGAGAGCTGACTGCAGGATATGAAAGTCTATCGAGTTCATCCGCCGTCCAAAGGACTAAACATACTTGTGGCCTGCGGCCCCGGAAATAATGGTATGTAAGCGGAATAGCAACGTTTGATAACTTGAATCCGAACGCTACACTTCCTCAGTTTGTACTTTCCACTGACTTTGCGAATCGGCTTGTTTAGGCGGTGATGGGCTTGTTGCCGCTCGTCACCTAGCTCACTACGGATACAAACCAACAGTATACTACCCAAAACAAGGGAAAAACGAACTATACGAGGTTGGTTGCATGATATATATGATTGATTTCCCATTCCCGTCATTTCCTCCACAGTGCCAACATTGTAGCGAATATACTTATAAAGCATACCACCAAACCTCCTCCATTTTTTTTTCCAGTATCTAATGCAGGCAAAAACAGCGCCTAAAAACCCAACTCCAAAACCTCTCCATTCCTTTCACAACAGACTTCTCAGGCACGCTACAAACCAGCGACCTCGTAATCGACGCCATCTTTGGCTTCTCCTTCTCAGGGCCTCTCCGCGACCCCTTCCCCAGCGTAATATCCTTACTAGAGGAAACCAAAGTACCCGTACTTAGCGTCGACGCACCAAGCTCATGGGATATAGAGAGCGGCCCGCCAAAGGAAGGGCCCGGAGCGAAATTTATGCCGCAAACTCTTATTAGTTTGACGGCTGCGAAGCCATTGGTTAAGTGGTTTAGCGGAAGGCACTTTTTGGGAGGAAGGTTTTTGACGAAGAGTATTGTTCAGAGGTATGGGTTGGATATTCCCGAGTATCCTAATGTGGAGCAGATTGTGGAGGTGGATGTTAATGGGGCGGGGAGGTTGTAAGGTAAGGGCTTTGACCCGTGGAGGAATCATCCTTTGTTTTTCTAGTGGGGATTGGGTTGAGTAAGGGCGACACAGTTAGTATATAGATAAACCAGGCGTGCTGGTAATCGAAGGAAGTAATTGCCAGAATTTCGTATCTCATTTATTGATTGATTCTAATAACATGGATGCTCATTGGTATGCCATGTCATCACAAAATAAGTGCAGTTGACGCTCGTCTAGTACGAACATGGGAATATGGAAGAAGGGAGACAAACTGCCCATCGAAATTCACCTTCATGAGTACCTGCTTTACCCAAGGGCACTCCTAATTTCTTCGACAACACTCTTAACCCTCGGTTCCCTTCCAAAACCCCCGCTAATGATCTTCGATAGTACACTATCAACATTATAAATCTCCTTCGCAGCAGCTTTCACTTCCTCGCCAAGTGCTATAACCAGAGTACCAACGGCAACAAGGGCGCGGTATATAGCTTCCGAGTCTTTCTCCTTTGCCAAAAGTTTGACTAATTGGTCGAGGAGCGAGAGTGCCTTCTCTGAAGACTCTGGGTTCGAAGCTCTTCCGCCAGTTGTTAGGAAAACGGAAAAGTTGATGTACAGTGTCGCGATGGCTATAGTTAGGTTGCGGTTTGGTGTCGCCCCAGCATTTGCCATTGCGGAACCGACCTGCATCATAATGTCGTTGAATTTGCTGACTGATAAAGAACGGCCAGCCTCCGTTTCGAATAGATTTGCAAAAGTCCTCACTGTTAGCATGGCATTATTTGAATTCAGCGGCGACTCGAAAACACCGCTTGCAATTAGCGTAGAAATCAAGTCGTTGCCGCTATAGTCGCTTGAGGCTGTCACCGTGGTTGCGGCGGCGAGCAAGCGAAGCAAGTCAAGCCCGGGAAGGCGATTAGCAGCTGGCCATGTGGTTGCTATCTTGGCGACCAGCGGAATCCCAAATTCGACTTGTGGAGAGTCCTTAAGGGGCGATGTCTGATCTAACTGGCTGCAAAGAGCCAAGACAGTATCTAACTCTGAAGGACTTAGAGAAACATCCTTGGACCCAGCTTCAACAAGCTGCGAATTTAATTCCTGAAACTTTTTCTGGATGACCTTGATATTTGCGGTCTTGATGGCGAGGTACGACGTTTGCGGTAAAACTTTGGGGCGAGATGTTGGAAGGGATGATGCATTGTTGGGTGATCCATCAGTTCCAGGTGCTGGTGGGTTTTGACTTTGTGTTGAAGGACCTAGAGAAGCCCCTTTCGTATTCGTGGTTATAAAATTAGCGACCTGGTCCAGATATCCGATTGGTAGCTCGTTGTTCTGTATGAATTTCGTAGCTGCTTCGTACGGGTTTTGCGACAGATTGTATGGAAGCTTCAAGGGGGGCTTTCCATCCTCGATATCGACATCAAAAACATAGTCATAATCCTGCCCAAGATAATCCACCTTTTTCCCGCTACTGGCAGCTGAATCAACCACAGTTCCAACAGCTAGCCATTCGCTTGTGGCAGTTGACCAAGTATGAGCAGTGACACTTCCATCATCCTGACGAATCATTTGGACTTGACCCTCCTTCGTCCCCAGCTTCTGCTTCAAAAATTCTGGACCAGGGAGTTTCTCTTTGTTAATATTTCCAACCTGTTGTTGCGGAATGGACGATTCCTTGACCGAATTCTCAAACTGCGCTGCAACAGCTGCATCAGCTTGGCGCTCCTGAAGTCTGCTGAAAACACGGGTTATCCTGTCGCTGGCCCCACTAACAATATCTCCGCTCTCTTGACACGCCGCGACACTCCAGACAGATATCGCTGGATGGGTGATGGTCTGGATGCAGCGATCACCGCTCCATATCCTGACTGTCCGGTCTTCACCCGAGCTTACTATTTCTCCCGAGGGTAAAGTGGCTAACGAGTAGATGAAACTTTCGTGACCGCGAAGTTCTGCAACCTGTAGGCCTTCGAGGGTCCATAACCGTATGACACCGTCATTGCTGGCAGATGCTATTTGGGCGCCCGATGGGTGGTTTTGAGGGAGTTTACACAGGGCGCGAACAACATCGCCGGCCTTAATACTTCGTAGTAGCTTCCCGGATAGGTTGTAAACGCGCAAGGTTTTGTCAGCGCATCCTAGTAAAACAGTTAGTAAGTATCCATTTAGGTATCCCAAAACAACCTCTCAAACTCCCTACCTGTTACTATCGTGTTTTTGTCATAAGCCAACACAGCCCAAACGCTTCCTTGGTGCCCCTCAAACGTGACTTCGCATTCCCACTTCCCAACTCGCCACAGCTTTGCCGAAGAGTCCCAGCTCCCGCTTACAACCCACTGGCCTTCCCGGCAAACATCTATTGTGCATACATTGTGAGAGTGACCAAGAAGCATAGCGTCCGCATTTTCATCGACGGATTTCCCAGGCTGACGAGCCTCGATTATGGTATCTTGGCCACCAGAAAATATTAGGCCTTCGGGGTATTCTGCGATTGGAGGGTAGTAGGCTAAGGAATTGATGAAAGCGGACCCATGCGAGGATATCGTATCGTCATAGACCGGAGGCGGGGTAGAAGTGAGCTTCCAGACACGAACTGTTGCGTCTCGAGAAGCGGACAGCACAATTTTTGAATTTGGGAAGGCCACAGCGCGAACCTGTGCATAGAATCATGGCGATTAGTCCTCCTTGCTTAAATGGACGTTGGGATGTTGCGTTTCAATGTAATGGGTATCCGCTTGGTGAGCACTTACATCATCGCTATGGCCCTCCAAAGAGGCCGAGATTTTGAAGTCTGGCATACAGGCTATACCTCAGGGCGCTTTGAAAAATTGTTATTTTATTCGACAGGCTTTCGATATCCCAGCTACCTGAGCTTTTGGTGTAATAGCAGGATTGAGCCTGGGGTTTTGGAAGGACGAAGAGTGTAGTTGTCTGGGGTTGGTGATGGAACTACTCAGTTACTCCACCAAAGCAGGTAGTCAACACTGCTTACTAAGCTACGCAACGTGCACTATCTGATATGGGCAGCCCTATCCATGGATGACTGCTTTGTTTTCCGCAGTCACTTCTACATATTGAGAAACGATGGATAAGTAGGAGCTGCATATGATGTTAATATAATTGGATAACACAGTCCTCATGCAAGCACATACTCATATAAGCCGCTGGGGTGAAGTACTAGGTGTGTGGTGGCACAGGATGCTCTCAGAATCTAAATCCCATCACAAGAATTCGAGTTCCAGTGGATCAAGCTTCAACGAGTTTGCTGATTGAAGGTTCTTCCACTGTCTGCGCCTCCCAAACCACCGGGCGCACACCCCCAAACCCGTATCGGGAGGCCCAATACCGTTGCTGAGCA
Source organism: Helicocarpus griseus UAMH5409 (assembly GCA_002573585.1). Taxonomy (NCBI): domain Eukaryota; kingdom Fungi; phylum Ascomycota; class Eurotiomycetes; order Onygenales; family Ajellomycetaceae; genus Helicocarpus; species Helicocarpus griseus. Next base: position 11,936 of record PDNB01000060.1, on the reverse strand, counting down.
AGACTGGACGCATTGACCCCGAGTTGCATCAGCAGCCGAAATTAGAATAATCAGCTACCTAATTATAGACGCCCGCTTCCCGATTCTAACTAAGAAAAGGGATATAAAATCCGCCAGCACCCCGTCCATATTTGGTATCGATGATTCCGTGTCTGTCCATTTCAACGGCGTCTCCAGAAGCCCTGTATGATCAGGAGATCCATTACCCCGGGCATTTTTATCGGCCGCACGATTGTCTCTGTGTGGAACCACCTATCAACTGTTGCTGCCACATTTTGAAGCGTCGCACATGAGCTCCTTCGCCCAGTGATAATGCTGCTGTCATAATGGCACTTGCCCCAGCCGCTCTGGGTTATTATTGTGGATATAACCTCATATCGATGGGTACGGATGGATATAGCCTGTGTCCGATGCATCAACTCACAACGTATAGGAATTTCGCAGCGTGATATCGAAAATGTCCTTCGCAGAGCTGGCGTCTCACCCACGGAGTATAACGTGAAACAGTCTCTGTTTGAACACTCAAGCAATCACTGGCTCCGATATGTCAAGACCTGTGAAGTGAGGTGCTTTGAGGCTTCCCAAGGGGTAACAGACTACTGCTTCCCAAGTTAAAGGTTAGTAGGATCGAAGCTCCTTTTTATGCATAGTAACCTTTAATACGAGCTCCGAATCTCTCATTGGGATAACTTGAATTCCAATTCACCCGCCCCAGCCTTCAATACGTTGTAGAGTGGTATATCAGCTAGTTCTCGAATACGGGGTTTTCCCGCTCACAACTTTTTCTAGATATCTCTATACGCCATATTTGCGTCAGAAAGCTGTACCAGTGCTTTGGGAAGCCAGAGTAAAGCCTCCTTTTTGATGGAGAGTCCGAGTTTCATGCGTGGAATCTGACGGAGGGGAACTGCAGGTCTGATCAGCTGTAGCGGCCAAGCAAATCTCCAAGCTATACCAGCATCAAATGTTATCATTGTAATTGCTTCTTTCTCTATCAAATTCAAAAGAATAATCATCACTGTGATATGATCATTGCATAGTAGATGTAGTCAAGATCCAAGGTTGAGATATAGAAATCATGTGGCGCGGCGCCTTACCGCATCGGGCTGTAGTGCGGCCCGCTAGCCCCAACGCGGCCAAGCAACGGCGAGGGAAGGCTTCGTCTTGCTATCAGATCCTGCAATGCTTGTTATTATTATTATCTCTTCTGCTTCTGCTTCTTCTTCCTCTTCGCAGGGTTGCCCATCCTCATCCTGCTCCCATCGTTGGTAGAGACCACCAGCTCCCGCCTCAGTAGACGGCCTCCTCCTTTCTTAGAATCCTCTTCTTTCTCTTGGCCTGCCGTCTCTTCACTTCTTTAACGTCTTTCTCTTCTTCCCCATCCATCGCCTCCCTCTTTTCTCTTGGTCTCCCCACTCTACCTCCTCCATTTTTACGACTGGAACGCCGTAACGAATCTTATGATTTTTCCTTCCCCAAGCTTATCATAAACGAAATATTGGGAGTATATCTTCTCATCTGTCGCGAGACATCTCCATCTTTGGACTTTGCTAGGATCTCTCTTGTTATTTTGAGCTCTCAGATGCATAGCAACCTCCAGCTCCTACTCACAGAATCCTAACCCAGTCCCTTCATTATTGTACCTATTCTCTTACTACTATTATTCTCTTTCATCTCATTTTCATTTGCCAGTTATAAATGACTTCTGGTAAGCATTCCTGTGCTCTATAGTCCTCATGTAGCTCCATTTCTCTTGTGCAGCCCAGTTTCAACCATGAGCATTTTTTCACGCATTACATACAGCCCAGGCAACACCACAGCCGCTAGTATCAGAATCTAACAGTACAATTGACCTATAGAAGCTTCTAAGGTTGTCCCTCTGACTTGCCATGGACACTCTCGCCCTGTTACCCACCTAAGCTTTTCTTCCCTGGTGGAGGACGATCAATACTACTTGATCTCAGCATGTAAAGGTATTTCTTTCTCGTTTAGACTCAAGAACTGGAGATTTGGCTGGACTAAACGCTTTTCCTAGACAACAATCCGATGCTCAGGGATGGAATGACTGGAGACTGGTCAGTTTAGCTTCGTACAGTAAAAAACTCAAATTGCTAATAGTGAAATAGGATTGGAACATTCATGGGCCACAAAGGCGCAGTATGGCAGGCTCGTCTTTCGTCAGACGCTACAATAGCAGCAACTGCTTCTGCGGACTTCTCTGCGTGCGTTTACCTGTCTTCGCAATTTCTTCGCGACTTGGCCAGGGGCTTACTTTAATTGCATTTACAGAAAAGTTTGGGATACCCATACGGGAGAGTGTTTACACACTCTTCAGCATGGCCATATCGTTCGCGCCGTTGCGTTTCCCATCCAGCCTAACCCTCAAATCCTCGCGACTGGTGGAATGGAAAAAAAGCTGCGTATTTTTGATCTTTCGCAGGGCGGAACCAGCAGCTCTTCGTCTCCTACATCTCCATATGGCTCTAACGGGATCAATGGAGGAACAACTCCAGCACCTGCACCAAGCTTCGAAATTGGCCCAGGTGTCCACGGTGGCACTATAAGATCGATCATCTGGAACCAAGACTACAATATCATCACGACAGCTTGTGAGGATCGGAAAATCAGATGGTGGGATCTCCGCTCTCGTCTCCCGTTCGTCGAGCATACCGTTGATGGCACAATCGGGAGCTGCGAGCTCAACGCGTTTTCCTCAGTTCCCAATGACGCGGGAATTTTGAGCGTTGCTGCTGGGAAGTCTGTTTACTTTTATGACGGAGCCAATCCGGGCCGTTTGTTAAAGAAAGTGGACTTTAGGTACGAGGTCGCCAGTGTTGCTGTGAATAGCCATGCTAGAAAGTTTGTGACGGGATCTGTGGGGGACACATGGGGACGGGTATATGATTTGGATACAGATGAAGAGCTCGGTATGTACTTCATCCTTACTTATCATCTTCCTGCCTTTCGCCCATACACTTCCCCCTTCGTAGACATGAGAAGAATTAGCTGATTGATACGTCCCTTTTTAGAAGTTCAGAAGGGTCACCACGGGCCGATTTGGTCGGTTAGTTACTCACCAGATGGAAAGCTGTATGGAACAGGAAGCGAAGATGGGACCATCAAACTTTGGAAGGGTTGCAGAGAACCATACGGCCTGTGGAGGTAACTACGGAGAAGGAAAGGCAGAGCAAAGCATTCAGCTTGCGGCGCTTCTTTTTTCTCCCCGAAAAAGAAAGGAAGAAAGCAATATATCTTATGTGGCTAGAAAATCTTGTTATCAGAAGAAAGAGTCATACCAAAAACAAGCATATCATTGACTTCTATGCACATTTGATTCTATGTCTCTTCAAGAGGTCAGTTTAAGTTGTCATAATCCGGTATCTTATGTACTGTTCAGTTTTCCTCTCATTCTCTCATTTCTCAACAGCTCCTCATCAGGTTTTACTGTCTTTACCTCCAACCCTTGCAGTCCCAATTGGATAGTCAAGGAGGAACTCATGCATAGCCAAGCAGCTGTATGGCATTTTCAGGAGACTATTCACTTTAGATCCCTCAGAATCTGTTGTTGCCGAGAACTTTAGTTCTTGAACATTTCTACTGTTCTCTTCGGCTCATCTACGCATCCTACAGTGAAATTTCAGATTAACGGACGCGAGTATTTTCTGCACGTCCCTGGATCTATTTTCGCCTTAGGTTTCCAGATATGAACTGGCTGCTACCATCCGGTTTCCTATATCCGGTTTTCATATGACTTGACCTGAGTGACTTATATACAGTCATTGGATATCACTTCGTCCGCCCTTGCCAGTCTCCGTTCCTAACTTCATCCCTTCCACAACAGCCCCATTGCTCCTTCCAAAGTTTACTCGCCTTGCTTGTCCCCTGAACAGCTTTCTTTCCAAATCAAGCCGTCCGGAGTTCCAAAACATCTCTACTATCTCCCACTATCCGAACATAACACCCACGTCTTACCACCCACAGAGCTGGTTACAGCTGAAGCGGCAGCATAACCATGTCACTTTCCAGTCTTCCGCCGGAGATTGTGGTGGAAATATTTAAGGTCTGTCAAGTTTACTCTTTCCACACCCGAGGAGTCAACAGACAAAGCTGACTATGAGAAGTTGGCTGGCAGAGACGGACTAAAGAACCTCTGTGAAGTCTCGAAACATGCCTACAACATTGCTGCTCCCATTCTGTACGAAACTCTTATCGTCAGAGTGGATTGGCCATCCGCCTTTCTCTGGCCTCGCCAGCCGAATGCCAGCCTCCTCCAATATACCAAGACCGTCCGGTTCACCTCTGTTTTCAATGAAGACATAAAGCATCGGTGCCCTTATTTTCAAAATGAGATTGTGGCCGATATTACGCAAAGGATTCGCTATCTTGACTTCAGCTCTCTTGAAGCATTTAGGAGAGTGTTCGAGGGTGACGTGGAGCCCCTTCGGGAACCCACTCCTCCTGACGTACGACCTTTTCAGGATGACTTGATCGGTTTATTAGAGAACCTTAAGAGCAATAGTTTACGAAGCTTTATGTGAGGCGAGACTTTTTTCTTCGGGATGATGTGCAGTTCTTGACTAACAGTTGCAGTTGGGAAACTGGAACCTGCATCCCCAAGCTATTGTTGGGTCCCGCCGGCCAGCTTTCGTTTAAACAGAATTCACTTGAATCTATTCAATTCACAGGTCATAAGGGACGTAATTGTTTTTATGGGTCTGAAGAAATCGACTTGTCGTCATTTAAATGCCTCAAAAGCCTATCCTGGAAGCGCCCGAGACCAAAAGGTGATTTCAAAATCCTCGGGGAGGTGATTCGGCAGACGCGCCATCAATTGCAGGAGATGGATCTCGAGCTGTTTGATCCCGAAACATTTAGCAAGCAAGACAGTTACTTTCACCACGCGAGCCGTTGCTTCCCTGGAAATTGCCTGCGGATTCCCCGTGGTGTTCTGAGGCAGATATTTCCTTCGCTTCAAAAGCTTTGTTTGTCATCGATCCCTCTCATGCCCATGGAAGAAGAAATGCTGTGTGCTCTCAACTTTCCTCAACTTCATACGTTAAAGCTACGTTCTTGCCGGGGCTGGGATAGATTTTTACGATACGCTTTTCGATATCAACAGCAGATCAATCTTAAGTCCCTCAATATCCAGTACACTGTCTACGAAGAGCCTATTTCGAGAACAATAATACCGGAATTCGTAGGGTCGTTCGATGGTCTTGAAGAGCTGTTTATTTACGCCACTTCAAGCACAAACTCTGCAGATGTCTGGAATGCTGCGCTGAGGCACAAATCAACGCTCAAGAGATTTGTCCAAAATGGAAGATACGTGCCTCCTAACAGGGAGGAATGGCGTGACGTGACTAATCTGTTTCGTCCCAGCGACGCTGGCGATGCCACTGAAAATATTGATAGGGATATCCTAAGGAACTTTGACTTTGAGTGCCTCGGTTTCTGCTGTGATCCAAAGGACTTGGTACCTGATCCCGTCTACGCAAAATCATACAATTAGATTGAAAATTGCTAACTACATCATACTTTCTCGGTAGAAATCTGTCATCGCCCCATTTTCCTCCAAAAGCTCATTGCTCACCTTGCATGTAAGGCAGTCGGGATTCTTCCCCGAGCCAGGGCGTTACGTAGCATGGAATGTCAATGCGGATGACATGGTTGAAGATGACGACGCCAATTATGAATATATCAGAGTTCGAAATCTTCGCACGAGCCGCTCTGCTTCAACACGGGTGACTAACGGCTCGTGTTCTTACTTTGTCACCCTGAATATAGATGAGTTTTTCCAGATCGAACGGGATCTGCATGAATTTGCAGAATGGGTTTTCGGTCCGACAGGAATACCCTCTTTGCAAGTGCTTGCCGTGGGGGAGTTTTCCCCTGAAGGATTGCATCCAGAAAAGAAAGCACTTCTTTGCCGAAAATCGGAGCCGACAGAACACGACGCTGAAGAAGAAGATACTCCAAGATTTTATAGACATCTCTATTACGACGACCATGAGCTATGGAAGTTGCTGAACGAACATTCTGAGTTTTTGGAGGCGTGTCCAGGGGATTTTGTTCTTGGTTGTATCGAATGAGACCTATCCACGAGCAATTTTCTCCTTCCCTGCCAATGGGAAATGGACAGAAAGTTCGCGTGGTTTTGGACTTCGACTTGGGGGCGAGTTCTCTCACAGATCCAAACTCGTTCTTGTGCCTACGTGGAGGGCACCATGGCAGGGTTAGAAAGGCGCTGAGGAGTAAAAGGGAGGCACATTTTTTTCCAAAGTTTCACCGGGTACAGCGATGGAAAAAGAATCCCAATGGCAGATCATTACTACTACTTCTTTCATTTTGAAAAACTCGTTTGGTATTTTGATTTCCTTTGCTTTGGTTCTCCCATTAGTATTGAATTTTATTCTAGTAGTCTTAGTTTTAAATAAAGTCCTGTCACTTACGTGGTAACTTTGATATGCAACGGCTCCTGTCCGTAATATGAATGATCAGATGTATCATCATGCGCCATAAGCGCGATGCCAAGCGGGCGCTTATCTAGTCACATGACTAAGCCCACTTTCTGCCGGTCTTGGCCGCCTTCATGGTTTGCCTGGAGTCCATCTCCAACGTCGTCCGGAGCTACGTAGCTTTTGCTTGTCTCGATCGATTCTACCATTTCATTATAAAACTGCAGCTGTATCATTCCAAAGATCTTAAACCGTTCGATTCTTATTTATACCCTTACGATAATCACCGGGTTTCTGTTGCGAGCTTCCCCGCCTCCCTTTACCTCCACCTCTTACTTCCTTCCGTCATGGACCGGAGCTTGGACGAAATTATAGCAGAGCGTCCTGTAAGTTGGGCCCCATTGCTATCTTAGTTATCGCATTCTTTCTTGAATGATGGTCCTCTAATACTAACCACGGATATTTGTAGAAATCGTCAAACCGAGGACGACCACGTAACCGTCCTCGACGGGGCAATGCGCCTCGAGACGGCGTCAAGAAGGTCAGCAACTCCTTTCCTCAACACTTCAAAGCAATTACCGGGTATTGACTGATTCACCGCCAGGTCCTCCTCCTCTTCCTCATCTCGCATCCTATAGCCGTATCGTAAAGGCAGATTCAAGTCGGTGGCATGACCACTGGCTTGCCCGCCTTCATCCCAAGCCATGGGTAGTTGCAACATCTAGATGACTTCCAGCTGACCTTCGCCTGTTTTTTTTTTGCACAACAGCCTTTCAGGACAGAACGCGCAAACTTGGACCTGTATGATATTTCTTGTCACGCTTCCCCGTATTGGCATTAAGGCTAACTTTTGACGAAGCGACTGGGTTCATGATAAATTCGAAGATGATAACAGTGCGTTCATTCAATCATCGTATCCATGGCCTTGATTTTCCTTACGTATCCTCCAGCTCGTCCCTCCTACCGCGGCAGCCGACCCTCTCGCGTGGACCGTTATTCTCCGGAGCCCGAACAGTACGTTATCGCCGCAGTCGGTTCAGCTAGTATCTACGGCCTTTACTAAACCCATTTTCCAGATCCCAGAGTGGGGCCAAAATCCGTGTCACCAATCTTCACTACGACTTGACCGAAGATGATCTTGAGGTATTTCATTATTTCTCTGCTGAAGCCAATAAAGAATCACCTACTAAATGCGATCTTTTGAAAAGGATCTTTTTACTCGCATTGGACCAATCGCCTCCCTTTCCCTCCGATACGATCGAGCCGGCCGTTCAGAAGGTGTTGCCTTCGTGACATATAAACGCTTAGTGGATGCTCAGACCGCTATCCGCGAGTTTGACGGTGCGAATGCTAAAGGACAACCTATTACTCTCATGCTGCTTTCATCCGCCTCGGAGAGGACTGCTAGGCATAATCCCTTTGATTTCGCTGAGAAACCGAAGGGTAGTCTATTCGATCGGACAGAGAAACCCCGCACCAGAGATAGCCGGAGCTTGAGTCCGGAAGACAGTGAAGGCTTAGAAGGCACTACAAGCCGCGGCGGGCGACACCGCAGAAGCGATGTATCTAAGCCCCCACCAGATCACATTGATCGCTATGTTCCTGGCCAGCGGTCGCCAAGACGGCGGGGTGATGGCGGGAGAGGCAGAGGGCGCCGCCCTGGGGAGCTTAGGGATAGCCGCGACCGAAATGGTAGTGAAACAAGGTCTGGACGACCGGGTGGAAATCGGAGACCGAGAAAAACGCAGGAAGAGCTGGATCAGGAAATGGAAGATTACTGGGGTACTACTACTACTGCGGAACCCAACACCGCCAACGGCAACGGCAACGGCAACGCGACTGCTGCTGCTGATCCTGCTCCGCCGGCTGCAGATAATGATATCGACATGATCGAGTAGACAGGCATGTGGGTAGCATGAAGAGGGTCAGATTGGGTCAGATTATATGGGTTTGACAGCCGGTATATCGTTTTCTCTTTAAGCAAAGTGGTTTATGCAAAATTCTTTTTGTCGGGTGCATTTCTTTTAGGGGTTCTTTTTTCGCTATGTTTGATCCTGGTTCTTTTTATCCTCCTCCCCTCATTTTCACACTTGGGCTAGGTGCTTCCACTATGTAAGACTACTCAAAGCACGAATGGTTGAATATCAGTTTTGATTGGTTTCTATCGCGCTTGCTCTACTATATGTTGTATCTTTTACCCGGGCACCTGGATGGCCAATTTCGAGGGGTAACGTATAGAAGATGTGATGTTCTTTTTCTTTGACCGGATACGTAGAATAGCTAGGGCATGTTCCACAGCATACCCCTCCATGGGTGGTTTTTCGACCATACACTTAGCTGTACCTGATATAGCCGTTTTAAGACTCTGATAAATGCATTGCTGTTTGCTGGTTCATCGTGGCGGTTGCCGTGACGTGTCTTTTGACGGGATCCAGCAGCGAGTAGTATATATAAGTAAACAACAGAAAGACGCTTTTTCATAACCGGATAGTTAGAATATGCCAAACACTATCCTCAACCCCGCGAACAACAACAGTATAACCGCTCCCCCGTGTTGTTTGATTGAAGAAGAAGAGTAGTGTTGTCGAAACAAGGTTCCTGGCAGGTGGGCTCCGGGCTGGGATCTTGGTTGCGGCGTAACCACGGGCCAAGATTCCCAAGACACGCTTTGTTGACATCGGCGCTGCACTAAAACGAAACTAAATAATAAGACGAAGAAGTCCCCAATGCCGCTTCCACCACAGCTCATCCACCACAACCACCACCACCATATCTCCTCTTCTCCTCTCAGTCCACCTCCGCATTATCCTCACCACTATTCCTCCCCCTTATTATCCCCTCTCAGAACATTAACCCACTATCGTTGTCTCCGCTCCAGTTCATACCTCTACAACCACCGTCGCACTGGCATTGGCAGCCCCAGCAGAGTGATGTTAGAGGAGAAGCAGTGGATCACGGTCCAGCAGAAGACATTTACAAAATGGTTGGTGGGGGGCTGGCTGTTTACCCCTCTTCCTTGTAGTGAGATTGCTAACCATCATTGTTCTACGACCTTTCTGTGCGTTACAGGCTCAATAACAAGTTAAAAGCTCGGGACCAGGCAATTGATGACTTGGTTAAAGATCTCTCTGATGGGGTATGTTTGTATCTTATTATTTATGAATATGATGCATTGTTCGCAAGATGAAAACAACTCCCTTCTCCCCATATTGGATATCTGTTTAACGAATAATCTGCTATCATAACAGGTTATCCTCATCCATATACTCGAGATCCTAGGAAATGAATGCCTCGGTCGATATGCCTCCAAACCCAAGTTGCGCGTCCAGAAATTTGAAAATGTCAACAAGAGTCTCGACTATATCAAGGGGAGGGGGATACAGATGACAAATATTGGCGCTGAAGATATCGTTGACGGGAACAGAAAAATCATTCTTGGGTTGATATGGACGCTTATTCTACGGTTCACAATCAGCGACATTAGCGAAGAGGGCATGACTGCTAAAGAAGGACTGCTATTGTGGTGTCAGCGCAAAACGGCTTGCTATCCTGGTGTTGAGGTTAGGGACTTTTCGGCAAGCTGGAACGATGGATTGGCCTTTTGCGCACTGCTTGACATCCATCGGCCTGATTTGATTGATTTCGACTCTCTCGACAAGAACGACCACAAGGGAAATATGCAACTCGCCTTTGACATTGCCTCCAACGATATCGGTATACCCGACTTGCTCGACGTGGAAGATGTCTGCGACGTCGCGAAACCGGATGAACGATCGCTCATGACTTATATTGCTTACTGGTTCCATGCATTTTCGCAACTTGAGAGGGTCGAAAATGCCGGTCGGCGAGTGGAAAAGTTTGTTATGAATATGCAGGGTGCATGGGAGATGCAAAACTCGTTTGAGCGTAGAATGAGAGAGCTTCTTCAGGCCATCAGAGCCCAACGAGCGGAATGGCGTGAATCATCCTTCGAGGGGACATATGCAGATGCCAAGGAGCAAGCGGCCAAGTTTTCAGCATATAAGAGAAACCAAAAGAGGAAGTGGGTTGCAGAGAAATCGGATCTTGCGGCTCTGCTAGGGAACATCAAAACGAAACTTAGCACATACCGTCTTCGAGCCTATGAACCACCCCCTGAATTGGCTCTCGAAGTTTTGGATCAGGAGTGGAGTGCCCTAACTCAAAACGAGCGCGAACGCAGTCAGCTTATAAATGAAACCATACGGGATATTAAGAATGCCCTCCGCCGTTCTTTTGCGGACAAGGCTAATGATTTTGCATTGACGCTTAATACTTTATCTTTGGCCATCTCTGGGCTCGAAGGAGATGTCGAGGACCAGTTGTCACATGTCCAGCGCCTCAATGATAATCTTCCTCCCTTGGACGCTTTCTTGGAAACTATTGCGGATCTGGAGGAACGATGTATCGAGGCAAATATTGAAGAGAATGACTTTACTACATATACACTTGATGAGCTCGCATACGAACTTGGGTTGGTCAAGTCGAGCGTCAGCAAAAAGTTGGCCTTCTTGGAGAACCAAACGGTAGCGAGAAACATGACCAACCTCACACCTATCCAGCTTGAAGAGTTCGAGTCTGTTTTTAGACACTTTGACAGAGACTCTTCCAACACATTGCAGGAAATTGAATTTTCGGCTGCGTTGGCAAGTTTGGGCTTGGTCTATGATGAAGACGAGATGCACGAGGTGTTTGTGGAAACTTGTGGCCCAGGAAGGATTGAGCGAAATGCGGGAGTTAGCTTTGAGCAGTTCATTCGATTTATGGTTAGTGTTACGGAGGACCAGAATACGGCTGAGCAAGTCTTCCAGAGTTTTAAAGAGGTAGCTGATGGAAAGGTATGTTATTTCCTTTTTTTGTCATTCCCATTCTCTGTTCCACGCCTTTTACACACACTTTTGCTGCGCGATCACTAACTGGTTGTCGGTAAATGATCAGCCATATGTCACCGAACTTGACCTCCGACACTCCCTCATCCCGGATGAGCTGATTGAAAATCTGCTCGAGACCATGCCTGTACATGAAGGCCCGGATCTCTTGGAAGATCGAGACGTGCCCAAGTATGACTATATCACATTTATGGAGAAGATGATGGACGAAGGCGGTGATGGCGGTGATGGACGTGGCGGTGGCTATAATGGCCACCGGTCCGCGAATGGACTTTGAAAGTGCTCCCGGAGGATTTGTAGCTGGTATGGGTATGTCGACAGGAGATTATATCATTGTTGCGGGCGTTGGGTTGAATTGTTAATCAGGAGGTAAATGCAGTCAACCTTTTTTCTATTACTTTTCTTTTTGCCCCTTTTACGCCCTCAAAGCTATATACGCTTAACCACTCTTATGTGTTGAACTACCACTCATTTTGCGTTTGGTTTTAGTCCGTTCTAATGGGCCGCTTTTTTTTTTTTTTTTTTTTTTTTTTTTTTTTTTTGTCTTTTAAACTATGGGGAATATGGAATATTG
>PDNB01000006.1:319599-375140 GCA_002573585.1 Helicocarpus griseus UAMH5409 | reverse complement strand
GGGTTATGCCACGGCAGCCCTAGTCACGTGCCCCACACACCTTCATTAGTTTCCCACAACCTAGCTAGCTTACACCAATCAACAACGTTCACCTTATGAATATAATAGCAACGGCTTACTCAGCAGATCTATCACGTGGTAATTCTTGCCAGGCATTTCTGCGGCTCGCAAGTTGCCACATCCTTCAATCAACTTCATACTTGTCGCATTTCAGTTAATTATCCCAATAAACTTTGACCATCAGAATTGCCAAAGGAATCATGGCGTGGCGCAATCAAGGAATCACTGGATCTAACAATATCCCTCTGGGCAGCCGCCGCAGGTTGGGAGGTGATGAGGAAGTTCAGAGCGAGGACTCCGCTGCAGTGTCAACGCCAGATGCTGGATACAAGCGTGGCAGGAGTCCAGTACGAGGTGAGTTCTGCGCCTGTTTATGCAATAATCTGTCATATCTTCACATACTAATGTACTTCATCTTTTCAGCTGAACCTCCCGTTGACGGAGTCAAGAAGCGCAAGAAGCGCAACCGATGGGGCGATGCAGAGGAGAACAAAGCTGCCGGCCTCATGGGGCTCCCGACTTTGATCATGGCAAATATGACAAATGAGCAGCTTGAAGCTTATACTCTTCATCTTCGTATCGAGGAAATCAGCCAGAAACTTAGGATCAATGACGTCGTTCCCGCGGATGGAGACAGGTATGTATTCCCGCTTCGAAGGAACATCGCGAACACCGATTTTCTAACACATATATGTGGTTATTTAGGTCCCCGTCCCCTGCTCCGCAATACGATAACTTCGGTAGACGTGTAAATACCAGGGAATACCGCTACCGGAAGCGCTTGGAAGACGAACGCCACAAACTCATTGAGAAGGCTATGAAAGTCATCCCTAACTATCATCCGCCTTCTGATTACAGGCGCCCGACTAAAACACAGGAGAAAGTCTACGTGCCCGTAAATGACTATCCAGAGATTAACTTCAGTATGATAACTAACCCTCTAACTCCTAACCGTTTCTCTTCTCGTTTGCAATTCCTTTTGAACGACTCGAGCCAGTTCTCGAGTCGCGTTCTACATTTCTTATATTTCTTATTTCTTTCTTCTCTTTCTTCTCTTTCTTTCCCACTAACCCCCTCTAACTACTAATGCACTCACTGCCCTATTTTTTCAAATTACCAAAGACTAACACTTAGGTTCCCACTCTTGAAGTTGGCTTACTTATCGGACCCCGTGGAAATACCCTGAAGAAAATGGAAACAGAATCTGGTGCCAAAATTGCCATCCGGGGCAAAGGCTCCGTAAAAGAAGGCAAAGGCCGATCTGACGCGGCTCACACTAGCAACCAGGAAGAAGATCTTCACTGTCTAATTATGGCAGATACTGAAGAAAAGGTTAACAAAGCTAAAAAGTTGATTCATAATGTTATTGAAACAGTACGTCTTTTTTCTTAGCCCCACTTTTTCTTAGATATTATGAATCTCACTAACCAGCGAATCATAGGCTGCATCAATTCCCGAAGGCCAGAATGAACTCAAGCGGAATCAGCTGCGGGAGCTCGCTGCCCTTAACGGAACCCTGAGAGATGACGAGAACCAAGCTTGTCAAAACTGTAAGTTGAGCACAACCCCCGAGTCAAATGATTGGTTGAACGAACTGTCATCTAACAGCTTCTTTTTAGGCGGCCAAATTGGTCATCGCAAATACGACTGCCCCGAACAGCGCAACTTCACTGCTAGCATTATTTGCCGAGTTTGCGGTAATGCAGGTCACATGGCTAAAGACTGTCCAGACCGCCAGAGAGGCACTGATTGGCGTAATAATGGCCCCGTGCAAGGCCGTCGCGGTGCCGGTGACGCCGTGGACCGTGAAATGGAGGTAAGTCATTAATCTACCCGCCTGATTTTGATTTTCACGCAGATGCGCTAACATTCAATACAGCAACTCATGCAAGAACTCGGAGGCGCACCTAGCGATGACAAACCTCAACGCCGCATTGAAGCTGGCCCTGGTGGCTACGAACAAAATGATAGCTATGGCGGTGGTGAACGTCCATTGAAGCCGTGGGAGCGCGGCCCTACAGGCGGACCCGCCCCATGGCAACGACCGAGAGAAGATCGTGCCCGCGACGAATACACGCCTCGCGACCACGGAGCTGCTCCTCCCTGGGCTTCTGGAGGCGGGCGTTATGGCCGCGGTGATCGGGGTGACCGTGGTGATAGAGAACAGCGAGGCAGTGATGGCTATGGATATGGATCGCACGGCGGTGGTTATAGTGCACCAGGTGCAGCAGCTCCTTGGCAGCAGCAGCATCATGCACCGGCACCACCAGCAGTCCCAGCTGCGCCAGCAGCTCCAGCAGCTTACGGTTATCCCGGGTACTCGGCTTTCCCTCCCCAGCAGCATATGGGAGCACCCCCAGGCCTTGGCGGAGTTCCGCCTCCACCTCCTGGGTTGGGAGCTATGTTCCCTGGGTACGGTGCGAGCCCACCCCCTCCACCGCCCCCAGCTGATGGGCCGCCACCTCCTGTGAGTATCCCTTACCCTCTCCTGACTTGAACTGTATGAGTTCAAAAAACTGACAAAATACTTCTATAGCCTCCAAGCGACCAGCCGCCACCGCCTCCTCCAGCTTAAATCAACCAACGCGGATCGTACAATTAACTTGCTACTAACATAGCAAAAAAGGTTTATCGGAGTTTTTACTTAGGTTTCTTACTTCCGAAAAGTTTTTAGTTTACTATCCGTTCGGAATCAGGGGTATAACTGACAACAGGCGGAACAAAGGGCAAACTCGAAGAATTGCGATGGTGTAAACAAATCTCTTGTTAGATAGGATTATTTTTTTCTACTAATCAGGTTGTTACTAATTTGATGATTGTGTAGGCTAGCTTGATGATGCGGTAGTTAATTGAGGTACTTTTTGGTTTTGACTGTTGTTAGTATTTGTTCCGTACAGGAGGCTAGTTCACGGCGATTATGTAGCAACCAATCAATAATAAACTTGCCGTGCCTGTTCCCGAAAAGGTTTCTTGTTGGGCAGGATTGAAATATCCTAATACGATCCAGGGGAAGCAATGCGCCGGATAATCCCCGGCCCGGCGGTGAGGTCAGCCCGCATTGAATCGTTTTCTCGTCGCTGCTGAACAGACCGTTTGGACAGCTGAGTAGAGACTCTTGAGAGATCGATTGTTTGTTTGTCAGGAGCCGAGAAAAAGGAAAAAAAAAGCAAATTGAAAAAAAAGTTAAAAAATGCTATTTAACCGGCAACCCCACCTGTCATCGAACCCTTTCTGCTCTCCCAAACTCTCTTTCTTCTCTTCCCCAGATCCATCATTGAAAATTATCATTCAAGGCCTGTCTGGAGCTATATCCGGGGCAATGCTATTGTTTATCCTACCCCATTTTCTTTAGTTAGTTGTATGCCACAGCATCTAGTCGTACACACACACAATGGGTTCACAGCAGCAACCCTCATCCGCCCGCGGAAGCTTTAGTCTTCCCACATCGACCCCATCCTCGTCGTCGCGCGCGCAACAGAAAAGCAAGAAAACGCCATGGCAAAGACAGAGTGTTTCGTCTCCGCCCGGGCATTCCGCGCCAGCAGCAGCGCATCATGACTCCGACCCGCATCGCCTGGCGCAAAGCCAAACGAACAACACGACGACGACAACGCGGAGCTCCGCAGACAAATGGTGGCGCATCCACTTCTTCCAAGGCATGATCGGTGATATCAAGAGGCGCGGGCCCTATTATGCCAGCGATTGGACTGACGCTTGGGACTATCGTGTCGTACCGGCGACGGTTTATATGTATTTCGCAAAGTATGGCCCAGAGAATATGACGTTCTTCTTCTTTACTTTTACTTCTCTTCTCTCTTTTTTTTTACTACTTCCCCTCCCTTTTGCTTGCCTTTGCACACGTTTTTCTCTGTTTTACTGTTTCGATTCGAAACAAACACGGTAGGAAATGTCTTCTCTTAAGGCATTCCTCCGCTTGCACGAGGTCTCTAGTGAGACAAACGACAGAAAAAATAGGCGCACAGCAAATACATCAATGCAAGAGCGCTTGAATCAAAACAAGCCAGTGATGACATGATATACTTACTGGAACTTGCAGTATTCTGCCCGCTCTTGCTTTTTCCTTGGATATGTTCGAGAAGACAAATATGAGCTATGGAGTCAACGAGGTGCTTTTGGCATCTGTGCTTGGTGCAGTGGTTTTTGCATGTCTTGCTTGTCAGCCCCTGGTTATTGTGGGAGTAACAGGTTAGTATTTTATGATATTTGCTAGGAGGAAAAGGATGCTCGGTTGATTGTGAGGGATTTCCCGCCGAATGAGCTACTTAGGTAGCTATATATGGTGGAGGTCACTTAGACTAATGAGAGGCCTGAGGCAGGCAGGCGTTCATTGCCGGGGTTGGAAGAAAGTTGTTGGAAATATGATATGGATGCTAAAGGCTGACTTACAGGCCCCATTACCGTTTTCAACTATACCGTTTTCGATATCATGTCGCCAACGGGAACCAATTATCTGGGATTCATGTGCTGGATTGGAATGTGCGTTCTCTTACTACGGCCTCTCTTCATATTACGGTGTGGTTTTATGAGCATACATTGACAAAAAAGTAGATGGTCCATGATAATGCATTGGATACTCGCCGTCACGAACTCATGCAACGCACTGACTTATGTCACTCGATTCTCTTGTGACATCTTCGGATTCTACGTGGCCTTCATATACCTGCAGAAGGGTATCCAGATCCTGACCTGGCAATGGGGCAAAGCCGGTGAAGCTTCTGCCTACCTTTCCATCATGGTATCCCTCCTAGTGCTTATGTTCGCATATTTCTGCGGCGCGGTTGGCAGTAGCTACTTCTTCCAGCGATATGTGCGGAAATTCATCGAGGATTACGGCACCCCGCTCACAATCGTCTTCTTCACCGGATTTGTCCATATCGGCCATATGCGCAACGTACATGTCGAAACACTGCCGACGAGCAAAGCCTTCTTCCCGACTCTAGACCGCAGCTGGCTCGTGAACTTCTGGGACATGGATGTCCGCGACATATTCCTAGCAATACCCTTTGCCTTGCTATTGACGATTCTTTTCTACTTTGATCACAATGGTTCTTGAAATACTTTTCTTTTTCTTTTGCCTTCTCAGTTCAACCTCCCCCCTAGCAGATAATACTAATGCTTCAGCTAGTCTCCTCATTAATAGCCCAGGGTACCGAATTCCCGCTCCGAAAACCCGCAGGCTTCCACTTGGACATCTTCCTCCTCGGCATAACCACCGGTGTAGCCGGAATCCTCGGTATCCCGTTCCCCAACGGCTTAATCCCCCAGGCCCCCTTCCACACCGCCGCGCTCTGCGTGACCCGCCAAGTCGCCGACGAAGACGAAATCAACAAGGGCAAAACAATCCGCGTAGTCGACCACGTCGTTGAGCAACGCTTCAGTAACCTTGCACAGGGCCTCCTCACCCTAGGAACGATGAGCGGTCCACTCCTCATCGTCCTTCACCTCATTCCGCAAGGGGTAATGGCAGGCCTTTTCTTCGTCATGGGAGTCCAAGCCCTGCAGGGCAACGGCGTGACGCAGAAGTTAGCTTTCCTGGCCCAGGACAAGGCTTTCACGCCGGACTCTAACCCCCTGAAACGTCTTGATAGGAGACTAGCCATCTGGGTCTTCGTGGCTATTGAACTGGTGGGTTTTGGCGCAACCTTCGCCATCACGCAGACCATCGCGGCCATCGGGTTCCCCGTGTTCATTCTAATTCTCATCCCTGTACGCACCTTCTTGCTGCCGCGCTGGTTTACGCAGGAGGAATTGGCAGCGCTTGATGCACCAACTGCTAGCCCTTTCACGATGGAGAGTGTTGGTGGGACGCATGGCTATGGGGACAGTGATGTGACAGTGACGCCGGCGTCCGGGGATGGGGGCGGAGTGTTTCGCTCTTCGGGCTCAGCGATTACGGTTGAGGATGGGTTGGAGAGGGGGGAGTCGCATGAATTGCAGATGCGGAGGAGTCGAGGTGAGAAATAGAGCTGGTACCGTTTTCTTTTCTTTATATCAAGGTGGTATAGTATTTTTCGGTGGTGCTTTGCTTCGATATACGTGCCGTAACCTATACACAGCGCTGGATAGATGATATTAGAGTGGTGGAAGAGGGAGTAATCAGCTTTTCAATACCCCTATATTTCTTAGTGGTGGTAGTAGTGACCTGCTTTTTATTCGTGGCGTTCTTCTTAGTGATCTTCCGAACTGTCCCCCGGGCCCTTGTCAGAATGAGGAGATGAAGAAATACGAACAATCTATAGATTGTATTGAAGTTAAATCCATTGAATTTCAACCTTCTAAAACTCATACTTTGCATTTAACTTTACTTCTATGGATGCCAAGACGTGCGGGTTATATCTCTCACCGCCTTTGTATATAGAGTTCGGCAGAATCTTTTCTCTCTCCGCCAAACAAAAAAAAAAGGTTTGCGATGAAGCACGAAGACTGTTTTTCAACAACGAATTGCGCTCCACAAAATGGCTCCGTCTAGAGACACAGACACCGAATCTGCATCAGAGTCGGAGAAGTCCTTTTCCTCCTCTCCCGATAACTCATCTAACGAAGACAACGGAACCGAAATCCCAGAGCTTTCCCGACCCTCCAAACGCCGCCGAGTATCTTCATCATCCGCAGCTTCATCGAGCTCATCTGAAGAGCAACCCGCAGCTTTGCCCCAAAAGACCTTCCTCCCAAGTCTTTCCCGAATAAAGAAGAAACCCGCAGATACCCAATATCACGCCCAAAATCAAGTCACCAACCCAGATCCTGTAACCGTCAAAGATGCCTCAGAAGCAGCACCCCCGTTACCGATGGAAGGTACATCGTTTTCGTCCCTAGGCCTTGCGCCATGGCTTGTTGGCTCGCTGTCTGCCATGGCTATTAAGCGGCCAACGGCGATTCAGAAAGCGTGCATTCCGGAGATTTTGAAGGGAAGGGATTGTATTGGTGGGAGCCGAACGGGTTCCGGTAAAACGGTTGCGTTCGCGGCGCCAATTTTGCAAAAGTGGTCAGAGGATCCGTTTGGGATTTTCGCGGTCGTGCTGACGCCGACGAGGTATGTGTACAGAATCTGCCCACTTTTCTTGGTAGAAGCAGGGGAAGATTTGAGACCTGTTATAGCCAGTATTTGTTCATAACGATTTCTAACCTGATCTGTATGATTATAGGGAGCTGGCTCTGCAAATTTTCGAACAAGTTAAAGCTATTTCAGCACCACAATCTCTCAAGCCAATCCTTGTCACCGGCGGAACTGAAATGCGCCCACAAGCTATTGCTCTCTCTCAACGACCCCACGTAGTGATTGCCACGCCTGGACGTCTGGCAGATCACATAAACAGCTCCGGAGCGGATACGATATGCGGCCTCAACCGCGTCCGTCTTGTCGTTCTCGATGAAGCAGATCGACTTCTCGCATCCGGGCCGGGAAGCATGCTTCCCGACGTAGAAACATGCCTCTCTGCACTACCCCAGTCAACAGCTCGTCAGACTCTTCTTTTCACAGCCACAGTCACCCCGGAGGTCCGGGCGCTGAAATCCATGCCTCGACCCGCAAATAAGCCGCCCATCTTCGTCACTGAGATATCCACCGAAAACCAAGCAACTATTCCGCCCACACTTAAACAAACCTACCTCCAAGTACCTCTAACCCATCGCGAGCAGTTTCTCCACGTTCTTATATCGACGGAGGGTAACTCTTCGAAACCCGCTATCATATTTTGCAACCGCACCAAGACTGCAGATCTTCTTGAGCGTATGCTGCGGCGGCTAGGTCATAGAGTGACGTCCCTGCACAGTCTTCTCCCTCAGTCGGAGCGTACTGCAAACTTGTCACGTTTCCGTGCCTCTGCAGCTCGAATATTAGTAGCGACTGATGTCGCAGCCCGTGGTTTAGATATCCCCAGTGTAAGTCTGGTAATCAACTTTGATGTACCGCGCAACCCAGACGACTATGTGCATCGCGTTGGTCGAACAGCCAGAGCTGGACGTGAGGGTGAAGCAGTGACACTGGTGGGACAACGTGATGTCCAGCTGGTTTTGGCAATTGAAGATCGAGTTGGTAGGAAGATGGTTGAGTGGAAGGAGGAAGGTGTCAGTATTGAGGGTAGAGTTGTTCGCGGTGGAGTTTTGAAGGAAGTTGGAGAGGCGAAGAGAGAGGCCACAGGGGAGATTGAGGAAGGGAGAGATGTGCTTGGGAGGAGAGTGAGGAAGTTGAAGAAAATTCGGTAGAGCGGAAGATGTTTTCCTATTAATATATACATCATTTCAGTTTTCAATTCTTCTTTTTGGAATACTTCCCCTTTTGTATTATGCATTTATGTCCCTCATGAATAGCATCTCTAGGGTCTATGAATCCTTTTCGCCTGTGAAACGGAACCACTGCGCCAAAAAGGGATTTTTGTACTGTACACCATGGTTGGCAGATGGGCAAGGAGAAGGTCACTACTGAAAAGAGATCAAACCACTGACAGGGTTACGGCAACGACCACAAACAGCGCGGAGCCAGGTATTTCACGGATATAATCTCTTTGAGGGCTTCCGGATCCTTTTAGGCCGGCCGCTTGTCTCCGCGGCTTCTCCGTGCCCTGCAATGGATGATATCTCCAACTTCCTTTTCTGTCCTGACGGGCCCTGCTTTTCGGTTGCCTCCTCCTTCGCTATAGCCGTCTCTTGAGATTCTGTCTCTCCTGATGCCTCGCCACTCACCATCTGATCTCCCGCCTTGCTTCCCTGAGCCATGAAACTATCTGGCTCATTGTTGAGAACGACCTTCTTTTTTCTCCCTCTCTTAGCTGGTGGCCTCTTCTGCTCCTCCGCTTTAGGAGACACGTTCCCCGAAGCGACTCCTCCACCAGCTGCTGGCAAATCCTTCTTTCTATCCCCCTTTGTCGGTGGTTTCTCAGTCATCTCTGGCATGAGACCTTCACTATTTGCTGCTTAAAATACCTCTTCACCACCTGTCGTCAAGATTGCCGTCCCCTTGGCCTTCCTCCCCCTTTTTGATGGCAGTTCCAACGCAGGGGTGATTTTGGCTTCTGGAACCAGCTCTCCCTTGTCTATTTGGACGGTCAATGATTTAGGCTTCCTACCCCTTTTTGCCCGTGGCTTCGTTTCCTCGGGCTTCGGAACCAGATGAGCTCCCAAAGTGGCCGCTTGAGAGGGCACCCTCAAGGTTTCGCCCGTGGACTTCCTTCGTTTAGCGAGCGGCTCTTCAATTTCATCCTGTTCGGGCACAGTGTTTGCTCCTAATACCACACCTCTCTTTGCCTCCCGCCCCCGCAGGACTGCTTCTGGGGAAGCGATTCTCTTCCTCTTGGCCCCGGCTAGCGTTCTCGAATCTACCATGGGCTCTGAGCTCATCACCTGGTAACCCCAACCCCCTTCCAGCTCGTTCGTCTCCGTCTCGTATAGTAAGCCACTAGGTCCAGCCTCAGTGTCTTCGATATCAGTGTCCCTTCCCGTAATTCGACTGGCAGCATATCCTTCAGTCTCTATCCATTCGGACATGACAGCCATCATAGCGCTTGTAGGAGGATCTGGGACAGCTACGATGCTGTCGCGTCTAGCCTTACCCTTGCATTTAGACAAGATGAAGGCCCGTATCATATTATCCAACCACTCTGATTTCAACATCCATTGGCCCGTTTCTATATCCCATGAGAACCGGGTGCCTGGGTTTCTCTCCCCGCTTGTGGGATTCCCAAGGGCCTCATAGCGGTGAAATAACTCCCGGCTAGCGTGAGAGGATCAAAGCGCTATCAGAATAGGTCTCTTGGGGGGCTAATGTTGTCATATCGTGCGTCTAAAGGCCAAGCTTACCGTGGTTTCTCCCCCTCCCAACCCAACCGTTCCCGCCAATACCAGATGTCCCGGCCCCTACCGTGGTACTCGCCGCTGAACAATATCAAACATCCTCCTGGTGCGCATGAAAGATGCCAATCAGTATCCCTGATTCTCTACAATAATCTGCAAGCAGAAAGACGTCGGTTTAAATCAAATTTCAAAACAACCAGAACAACAAATTTTAGCACTCACCCTGCTTCTGTCTAATTCTGTCGAACCTTTCATGACGTAATTCGAGATCTGGCTCAGTGGGCGTCTCTGACGGGGTTTCCTGCTTCTGTGGCTTCCCTTTATTTCTTGTTACGGGCGGCATTTTCCCTTCGATAGCTAGGAAAATTCTCCGCACGGGATAACCCTGTTTTCTCTTTCCTATTGCCTATTTATTTAACTCGGTTCCGGCGGAGTATCCAAGATATTTTTCAAGCTTCGATGCCCTCCGTGGGCAAAGTCTTTCTTTTCGGCGTGGTTAAACAGTTTCGCAAACTTCTATAAGGGAGGAGGTATGGTGATGGGTATGTTTCATAAACGGTGAATACTCCTTATTTCTAAAAAGGCGATGGGAACCAGAAGGAAGAAGAGCATGATAGAAGCTGGGAGCAAAGGAAGACGGGCGGATTGGGTGAGAGGGTTGAGAAAAAGAGTTCCTCTCCCTGTATTCTTATAGTGGCATTGGACACAAGGGGAAGTTCCAGAAAGGGGTATATAAAACGGAAACGTCCACGTTCTTCTAACTTTTAACTTTGAACCAATATCTTGCTTTGTGTTGGTGATTGATTGTTGAAGGGCTTTTTCTCCCTGTATTCAATTCTGTTGTGATGGGAATAGTGAATGAATGTTCTAGTATTCTTTTCTTGGATTACTGTGGGAAGTAATTGGTATATATAGGCAAGCAGAAAGACTGCAGTTGAATGAACCCTACCTATATTGATATTTGTTGCTTTTCTTCGCAAGCAAATATCGGAGCCTGTTTCTTTATGCTGTTTATGCTTTTGCGAATTCTGTTTCTCTTTAGCATCCTCATGACTTTTAGACGTGGGTGGACATAGACATTGAAGAGAAAGAATGTTGTTTGTGCTCAACAATTCTTATTCCTTTATACTTTGAAGATACACTGAAAACTATGTTATGTTTTTTTGTAAAAGTGGATAGCTGTTGTTCATTTCTTTTGTCCACTTCTTACTTTCTTTGACCAACCCCGTTTGTTTCACTTTGGCATTTTCCGCCCGTTATACATATTGATAGTTGAAGGAACATAATCGATAGCTTTTTGATATCTAAATTTGTTTCCCTAAACCCATTTTATCTCCAAAAAACTAGAGAAGGATCATCACAGCTGGAAATCTTGAAGCTCATCACATATCTAGTAAACATAGTGCAGGTTAAATAAGAATATATTAAATGTCGAAACCAAACACCCAAAATGTTAATTGGCGTCCCAATCCCGCCGCAGTTCCACCATTTTCTCCTGAGAGATCAAACCAGGATATTATATTCGTATCCCGTCTTCCAAAATTTCACTTCCCGTTGTTGTTACGGGGATTTGGGGTGTTATTCCCCCGACTAGTAAACTGCGCCTTTGTAATTCCCAGATCACTCAGCTCCACTTTGGCATAGCCAGGCCTACCTCCCTGAGCCTTACGAGTGACAACAGCAGAGATGGTTTTCGTAGTTGGCTGGCCAGAAGTAGCAGCATCATTGCCTGCCGGAGTAGTAGTAGTAGTAGTAGCCGTTCTCCCACCCGCTTCTCGACGATTCTGATTACTACTACCCTTCTTCTCCCCCCTGAGCTTCCTGCTCGCCCGATATGCCTCCCTAGCAGCCCGCTTCTGCTCCTCATAAACCGCCTTTCGCTTTGCACTTAGATACTCATGAATATCTTCGTCATACTCCTGACATTGCTCCTTAAACTCCTTATACGCCTGGAAATTGCGCAACCGCCGCTCATATAACGCCTCACCGATGCTGCAAATCACCAGCTGGCGCACAGGTGTAGACTTGGCATAGTTCATATACACCATTCGTACATCGTCAATGGGCACCTGTTTCGCTGCCATGTGGTTCATGCGGTTCCACATGTTGTTTTTGACAGAGTTAACGCCCAGGATCTCTGCGGCTTCGTGGATGCGGACGTATTTGGAAAAGGGGAGGTATTCAACTCTGGAAATCTCTCTGCCGTCGCAGGATGCTAGCATCCAGCGGAAAATTTCGAGGTGGGCCGCGGCGACACCGCCATAAATGGTTACGGTGTCGGTGCCGTTGCAGCCCTTGCGGGAAACATAAGGGCGGGAGAAGCTGGGGAAGCAGTCTCGAATGTAGCGGGAGAAGTGGATGGCGACGCGTTTAGGGAAGGTATGATAGATGGGCTGGGGAGTTTCATCGTCGTTGTCCTCGGTGGAGGCGTGAAGGATGCGAATTTTGGGGCCTTTTAGGAGGCTATCGATGGGTTAATCGAAGTTATTCGGAGTCTAGAAGGGGCTACAGTGCTGAGAAGTTCATATCCACCCAGACATAATTATTTGCACCTTGTTTTAACGGTGACACTATGCCTAGGTAGATGCAAAAATCTGGTGAGGCATTGTTTCTTTTGAGACATGTTTACTTACTTGCATAGCTCGGAGGCTGGGAGGAAGCGAGGCATCTTGATATTAGCAATAAATCCTTGTGCGTCCACTTAGTGAAATGTAGAAATTAGTTATGCCGCAAGAGGTCACCCTTAGAGGCTTATAAGCTAGCACTCGTACGGCGAAATAGGTCCAGCAAAGTTGTTCAAACATTCAAGAAAGTATCCTCAATAAATCCAGGTAATAGGTATGGGAGGCCAAATAACCTCTAGATTGATTTGAAATCAAGGGAGCTCTATCAGTTTGATAGGCAGCCAGACTGATAATTGCTGCAAACGTACGATCGGGCTGGTAGCGGCAGGCGTGAGGAAAAAACAAATGAAGCATGTCGGAGGAGGAAATCAAAGCAATGTATATACTGCAAAGCAATATATGGTTCAACATATTGACTTCTTGCTTTGACTCAGCAATGAGTGGTAAAGGAGTTGTCTCCCCTGGTATACGAAGGGGGGTCCGCTCATTTCTTTGGCAAACGACGGGGGTTTGCCGGTTAGGAGTTGGTTCTAAGGCCGTGCCTACTGTTCACCGTAGTCTGAATAGACCTATAGACACGACAAACAATGCTAATAATAAATAGCATAGCGCGAGTAATAAATGAGATATGAAGTGAGTAAACAGTCAAAGCATACTCGATTCAGTGGGTAACAAAGCAATCAGGGATACCTCATGGCTCGAGGATATCTCAATGAAGAGGGTCATTCACTAGAAACCACTAACAATACATACGCCACATCGACGTCGTGTATGTTGTAGGCCGAGTTATCTGTTCTGTGTGTATGCAGTGCAGAAGAGAAGAAGTTGCAGTGTCGTCGAGCTGTGGTTAATTCTTAGATCATGTGACTAATCACGGCTGGTCAGAAAGCTTTCTATACAATTACCTACCTCTTATCTCCTAGCTGACTTTCCATGCAGTCCAATATACGGATCAATAAAACAGAGAGCTCTGCACTGGGCAAACAACAATTGTTCCTCGAGAGGCTTTGCGCCTATTTTTAGGGGCGTTCACTAACAGCCTGTGCCAGCACCAAACCTTAGGAAATTGAATAAAACATGGGTATTATGATGCATATCAAATCCATCCCTTCTTCTAAATACCTAGGTAGTTAATACTGCCTCTTCGACACGCGGATATTCCGTTTCAACACAAATCGCTTCGTAACAGATAGGACGGGCGCAACCTTCCTAACCACCTTCACAGCCAAGTCCTACCAGCCACTGTCTTCTTATATCAACGCCCTGCCGTATCTTACATAATAAAAAAAGATATTGCTAGATGACCCAAGACCCATGACCCACGACCCACGACCATCCATCATCCAGTCCATTCATCCAAGTTATCGTACTCAGTTGTTGTCTTCATTAACTTCAGTAGCCCGTCCACTGCTTCCCCCTTCTTCGCCTTGGCAAGCATGCGGTCTACAGAACACATCTTGGCATCTCTTTCCACTACGACGGGGGAGTCACCGGTGTGTGGTGGACTGCAGGGCTGCACAGGCGACGTTGGGATCTCCGGGGGAATGCTGTTTCTGGTGCCATCATCATTGTTGCCGCTACCGGTCACTTTGGCTTGGGTAGGAGTCGACTCGTTCTTCGCATGCATTCCCATTTGCAATTCCCTTTCCACCTTCTCTCCTTCATTCTCGCCAGATGCTGACGCGGGAGGTGAAGAAAGCATATTGTTGGCAGGCGGGTAACGAGCTGAATAGTCTGTCGGGTGTAAAACAGGTGCTGGGAGGAGTTTGGGTTTTTTGGCCCTTGGGGTCAAGTCCTCATCCCCCTGTGGCAGTCGCTGCTCGCTGATAGGACGTGGGAGAGGGCGCAGTGGATGAGGAATACATGGGCGATCGCGGCTTGTTGCTTGTGCCTCGAGTTCCGAGAGGCGGCGGTCGATCTGGTGGCTTTTGATGTTTTTCATGGCGGATTGGACGCGATTACGGAGAAGGTCTGCTTTCTGTGACGCGAGTAAGGTTAGTGATGAGCCCTGTAATTCTTAAGCTGCAACGCGTCTTGCTAACCTCTTGGATGAAAGCCTTTCTCTGAGCAGGGTCCGTTGGGACTGTCGACGATGGAGTTGGTGTTGTTGCTTTTGCGAGGGGTGTTTGTTGGGAGGGTTTTGGCGAGGACTCGGATGCGAAGCTGAGATTCAATAGAGAAGACATGCTTTCACTCCTTTGTGAAGATGAATTCTTGGCTTCTGTTTTTTTATCAAAGGAATATGTATTCTGAAGAGAAGAAGATGGAATCAGGATCTGTCAAGAAGGTCATCTTAGCTTGTGTTTTGCTTTTATTATCCCTCACACCGCGGTCTGCTCTTCTGTTTGTTTATTTGATTTCATATCACAACACGCACCTGTTTATCTACATCTGTACTGGACTGTGTGTTATTCTCTTCATAGATATAAAACTCGTCTTCCCGCCGTGGCTGGCTCTGACTGAAAGAGGAGCTCTTTGCCGAGCTGGATGTGTTTTGATCAGGATCAACCTGATCAATTGACCTTTTCTGACCCGCCAGAACTGGGGAAGATATCGAGTGCATGTCTCGCGAGGGTTTGGAGCTTGCCATGCTCGACTTGAGGGTGTTCTGGGAATTTGATGGAGTCAAGGACGCGTTGGTCGACTTCTCAACCAGAACGCGTCGTTCTGTTCGCATTGGGCTTGGCTGTGACATTGTGAGAGCGTATAAAGACGTGGGTATAAATAAGATTCAAAAATAAATCTAGCTGAGAACAATTCGAGAGGTATTTATGGAGGGATGTAGCAAGTCGTGGGCGGAAGAGTACGTGGGATGTCTGGTATTATCTAGTTCCGTAACGATAAACCTCGCGTCAAACAAGAGTAATTAGATATAAAAATAAGAAAACAACACGCTTCAATGGCTGGTCTATCCAATTGAGCCAAAAGAAATATAGAAGAACAACAGCCAGAGACGAGTTCATGCGTAGCAGAAGAAGGGCGGGAGAGCGTCGCGTGTTAGATGGAGGATGGAGTTGGAGATAGTTGGACATCCAGCTCATGACATTCCAGCGCGTTTGGAACCTCACGTGGGGCCGTTCTTTCGGCGCCGGAACAACTTCTGCTGGACGCGGTTGATATTTGATATCAACCATTCAGTTATTTATGTCTTATTATTATTGCTTTATACGCTGCTTGACTTGCAAGGCCATCTGTTATGGGGTTAAATTTCTTATTGTTATGCTGGATATAGAGGTATTGCCAAATAATTATGGTGGGCGGATATGAGCATGTTCAATTAAAGTCGATGACGATGTGTAGTAGTAAAATAGAAAAGTGTCCCTGAGCTACAGTTACTTTTAGCGTCATGTTTTACAATCAAGACAGTAAGGGAACATAACAGTCATAGTTAATCATTTTTGGGCATCTCATAGAGATACATGTATGTAGGTATCATAGCTTGATATTTGTTGTAGTAGTCGAAATAATAACTAACAATAATTGGAGCTGCAGGCGAGCTGCCTCGGGGAAGGAACAACAATAGTCCAGACCGCGGGGGCGGGCAGAATCCCCCGCCAAAAACTGCCAGCGTCGGGCAACTTATTGAGTCACCATATCCGGGAAACAATCCAGTGGTCAAGCCATTGGGATTATTAACTCAAAGAGTTCTGAACGGAATTCTTTGCATTGCTCAGAATATCTGTCAAAAAAGCGAATAAGTAAGACTCAAGCTTGCCCAAGGTCCGTCTGCTGCCCCTCCATGCCGCCTAGTTAAAAGTTAATTAGCATGCTAACTTGCTTCAAGATGGCTCATCTCACCGTTGCCGCAAAGGCCAACAATGCCTTCATCCTTCCAACTCTTCTTGCCGTAAACTACGTCAAGCAGTCCCTCCCAGGCACCGATATCACCCCTATCTTTGAAGATGTTGAATCCATTGGAACCCAGAAGGCGAAGTTGGAGCTCAAGACCGAGGATGGGAAAACCATTTATGATGATGACGTCTTGAAGCATCTCGAGAATATCTACGAGCCCCTACAAGCTGGGAATAAGGAGCAGGTTTGTGGAATATTCTTGTGATGCTGAAAACCGATTTTTGCCCGTGTCTAACGTCTTGACAACTTTATGATATATGTATAGGTTGACGAATGGGTGAAACGCTCTACCGCCCTCAGGCCATTGGACTTCAAGTCGTTGGATCAGCCCATGAAGGAGCTCGATGCTCATCTTACACTTCGATCGTACATTGTTGGCTATTCGCTTACTTTGGCTGACCTGGCCGTTTGGGGTACTCTTCGGGGAAACAGAATTGCTGTGTCAACCATCAGAAAGGCAGCATCCAACACCAGCCGCTGGTTCGCTTTTATTGAAGCCTCGTATCCTTGGGTGAACATTGCTGTGACTGAGCTGAGCGCCAATGCCGTGAAGAGGAAGGCTGCCGCAAGTGCTGCTGGCGCGAGCTACAACATTGGTCTGCAGAATACGGAGAATGGAGTGGTGACCCGGTTCCCACCAGAGCCGTCTGGATATCTGCATATCGGGCACGCCAAAGCAGCTCTGTTGAACGATTATTTTGCTCATGAACAGTACAAGGGTACCTTGATATGCCGATTCGACGACACCAACCCTTCCAAGGAGAATCAGGAGTTCGAGGACGCGATCAAATATGATTTGTCCCTGCTCGGTATATACCCGGACAAGACCTCTTTCTCCAGTGACTACTTTCAGGAGATGTACGAATACTGTATCCAAATCATCAAAGACGGAAAAGCTTATGCCGACGACACCCAAAAGGAGGTGATGCAGGACGAGCGGTTCAACGGCATTGAAAGCAAACGCCGCAACGAAAGCGTTGAGGACAATCTGGCACGCTTCGCTGAGATGAAAACTGGCTCGGAAGAGGGCCAGCGCTGGTGTATCCGTGCGAAAATCTCGGTCGATGATGTTAACAAGGCCCTCAGAGACCCAGTCATCTATCGCTGCAACCTTCAGCCGCATCACCGGACTGGTAGCACGTGGAAAATCTACCCAACCTATGACTTCTGTGTCCCGATTCTAGATTCCTTGGAGGGTGTAACCCACGCACTGAGAACCACTGAGTATGGTGACAGGAATGCCCAATACTTCTGGATGCAGGAGGCCCTTGGCATCCGAAAAGTTGATATCTGGGACTTCTCCCGTGTCAACTTCATTCGTGCCGTCCTGTCAAAGAGAAAGCTCACGAAATTCGTTGATGACGGACTTGTCTGGGGTTGGGACGATCCCCGTATGCCCACCATTCGGGGTATCAGACGACGAGGCATGACAGTACCTGCCCTGCGCGAGTTTATCTTGAAGCAGGGCCCCAGCCGGAACGTTGTCAACCTTGACTGGACCCTGTTTTGGGCCACTAACCGCAAGTATATTGATCCTGTGGCCCCTCGCCATACCGCTGTCGATAAGCAGGATGCGGTGCCGGCTAATGTCCAGGGCATTGAGGATGTCCAAGTTGCCGACAAGCCAAAGCACGGCAAGAATGCGGAGCTGGGCAGCAAGAAGGTTGTTTACAGCAACCAAATCTTGCTCGACCAAGCAGACGCCGCCACTTTCAGACAGGATGAAGAGATTACTTTGATGAATTGGGGCAACGCGATCGTGCGCAAGATCACCAATGACCCAACCACTGGCAAAGTTACAGGTCTAGATCTTGAGCTTCATCTTGCCGGGGACGTCAAGAAGACAGACAAGAAGGTCACATGGCTGGCAAAGAAGGGCCAAGACCTCGTCCCCGTCGAGCTTGTGGACTTTGACTATATCATTTCCAAGGACAAGATAGAGAAGGATGAGGACGTCATGGACTTTTTGACCCCCAAGACAGAGTTCCGCTCTGAAGGGTTCGCGGACTGCAATGTCGCTAACCTGGCCCAGGGGGATATCATTCAATTCGAGCGCAAGGGATATTTCAGGCTGGATCGCGCTTTCAAGGATGGGAAGGCGGCTGTCTTCTTCAATATCCCGACTGGCAAGACTGGATAGGATGGTGGATTGCAAGGGTGGCCTACTTTTTTAATGTTTTTCTAGCTTTTTGATCCGCCGGGTGTGGCTTATATAGGGACTGTCATTCGACAGATCTTGTGCCGTCATCCCATGATCCAAGGTGGTTGAAGTTACAGCCCGGCCGAAGGAATGAGCCACAACAGCAGGGAAAAAAAGGGGTTTTTTTCCAACTAATTGTCCAATGAACAAGAGTTACTTTTTTACGTCAGGGTTCCAGTTTCCGTTCTTTATTTCCTCTTTTCCATCTCGTTTTACTCAGTAGAGCTTCGCAGTTTCACCTCTCCATCTTCGGAGGTGGTAGCTAACAGCAGGCACAATGTAAGGAATCTACGCAATGTAGAAAACTTGAAGAGATATCGGATGGGAAGCCAGTAGTCTTCGCGTTGCTTATGGTTATGTTGATTCGATTCCTTTTAGAGACATTCGCATTTATAAATTATTATGCTTGATGCAAAGTTCATTCTGTTTTACCTCTTTGCAAATCTTTCCACTACGGTGTTTATGGCACTGCAAAGTATGTAAATGATTCGCCTATCCTTCGACATCCCAAGCCGTTTCAATTGCATCCAAAACTCAAAATGATCAAATATGATCGATGACTATCATTACTAAGTTTCAACAGTCTCAAGCTGCATTTTAGCCATTTGGCCTTCTAGTATATAAAACGAACGAGTATCCCCGCAACATATCAGGGAAGTGGGAGACTGGCGAAATCCCACTCCGTTTCTTCTAGTCCAGATTTGCAGTTGCAAAATCATATCATCTATTACCGCTAGCCTTTGCTGACCACAGAGAAGCGGCTTGCTTAGTGCCCGGGGGTAAGGCAGCTTCAGCGCCAATATTCTTTGAACACTGATGCCTTATTCTCTGGCTAAATGGATGAGCTAATTGAGTGGAAGGAAATGAAAAGAGATATTGTAACATCACCGGGGTTTGTTTCTCTGAATTGCAAGGCCATCAATTTAGCCTATCTTCGAGTTCTTTGTTATTTCGCTGGAAACCGCATGGCTGGGCGTGCAATGCGGTGTGCATATCTCACGTTCTACAGCCGGTATATGTGTAACCTGACCTGTCCACCAACGTCATTCGGTTGTCCTGCCTGACAGATCTCCGTTACCAGGAAGTCCCTTGCGCATGCTGCAATCCATAGGCTGTCTGCAAAGAAAAAAATATGGTTCGCAGGATAACCTTAAATAAGATTCCCGGTAGATCTGGTATGATAGGATGCACACATGGGCCATGGTTACTGACGATCACGCTGTCAAAAGAAAAAAAGAAAATAAAAGACGAGTCCAGATGCTGGCGTTCGATCGTGGTCTGTAATTTCTTTTACCATAAACAAAGCACCTACCAAGGAAAAGAATCCAAGACAGCCTCCCATTTTGCATTACTACCTAGGTAGTAAATATCGATCCTCTGACCTCATGCCCAGCTATGCCCAGCTCTGCCCAGCTATGCCTAGCCGCCGCTCAAAGCAAAGATCGAGCAATAGCCCTACTCCATCGCACATCCATCGTGCAAACATCATAGAGAGAAAATGTATGAAACGTCGATTTTTGATCACCAGATGATTGGATTGTTCGTTGATCTGATATTGATATTTCTTAACTCCGGCTAGGATCGGGAATGCGGGGGATAAGCAGCAAGCCACGGCGCCATCACCGACTAGCTCAAGATAGTTATGGGGGAGGATCCGCCAGCCACCGGCTTGGCATCCATGGTCAGCAATTCCCCTCATTCTGAGGAGCAACAAGCATTATCGGGATGGAGGAGGAGGAGGGATAGAGAGGGGGGAGGGCATGGGATCAGGGACGGTATATATACAACCCTCGAATGAAGTACCAAGGGCAGGGTAGGGGTATGCACTGTACCTGGGCGGTAGGTAGGGGGTCTACCGCATTGCATGTCCCAGTCCCAGGATAAATGTCTATATCCCCCGTACACCACCACACTGGGAGGATGAGCGAGGGGATGACATGAAATGTAGAGAACTGAATGTCGGTTAGTAGGAGTAGATGTTGATGTTGTGTGTGGCAGGCTCGACTCGGGCGGATTGACTGACTGGCTGACTTCTCCACATGACCTCATTGCTTGGCCCTGCTTTCTTTCCAATGTCCCGGCTTCATCATCATCATCTCTTCTTCTTAACGTCAAGAACAACTCCCATCCCCATCCCCATCCCCCATTGTCCGCTCTCTCTCTCTCTCTCTCTCTCTCCCTCTTCAGCTGGCATCGCAATGCTGACTGCGTTCTCGTCTTATTCTTAGACACTCAATTGCCCTCTTCCCTGCCTGTACTCGTAGTTCTCTGAGAGACTCGTTCTATATACTACCACTGCTGTTTCCTGGCGAAGCAAGCTGGCACCATGCGACGGCTATTAATCCCCCTTCTTGGGGCGGCTATACTCCATTCCTTTCTCGTTGCTGCCTCTCGTCTCACTCCGCCTGTTCTGCCGTTGATCGTGCGGAATCCATATCTTAGCACTTGGCTCGGCAATGCCAGGGAAGATCCATGGACCAAATGGCCCATGTTCTGGACGGGAGAGCATGTCGGGCTCTCTCTGATGGCCTCTGTTCCCGATACTGGTCGTGTATATCCCCTGCTTGGACGGCCTCAGGATTCATTGACTCCCGTTACCTCTGACTCCGGGTATGAATTGCGCTTCTCTACCGTATTCAGTTTGAATGAGCATCTATTGACCTTGGCACATATAGCTACAACATCTCATATCCAACGTATCTTGGGTCAAAATACGATGCTTCCTCGACGAATCTGACCTACTCCATCGCTGCCCCAGAGTCCGCAGAGTCATCGGACCCCATTAGAATCACCGTTTCCTTCTTATCCCCCATCACCCCGACATCCACCCTTCGTCAGTCTATCCCTGCTGGATATGTGACTGTGTATGTCAAGGGAAATAGAAATGTCAATATCTATATGGATTTGAACGGCCAATGGGTCAGCGGCCACAGAGACGCTCCAATCGTCTGGGAATTTGACCACATCATTCCAGACGAGGGAGAAGATCGTCTCAAGCGATGGCAGGTTAGACGGGAAACGGAGCAGTTGCTAACCGAGCACAATGACCGCTCTGAATGGGGTACCTTGCATATTGTTGCTCCTGAGGTGAGTCAACGACGTCTTTTCAACATTTCCCTAGCACGAAATTGCTGACATAAAAAATCTAGGATGTTCGGTACGAGTCTGGTACATCTGCGATTCTTCGCAAACGGTTTGCAAGAACTGGTACTCTGCAGAACGTCAATGACGGAGCCTTCCGGCAAATCATGGACCAGGAGCCCGTTTTTGCCTTCGCCAAGTCCTTCGTTCTCAATGAGACAGACGATGCATCGTATATACGAAGAGGTATAGCGGGCGATGACGACGACGATGACGACGGCGACTACGATGATAGTGATAGTAACATTGTCCGCGACAGTGTCACATTCACCATTGCCCATATTCAAGATCCCGTCGTGCAATTCGCTGCAGCCCGCGGCTTGACCATGATGAAGCCCCTGTGGGAGTCTTGGTTCCCAGGCGGCGTGGACAAACTTCTCGCCTTCCACCAGTCTGACTTCCAAAACGCAGCGGCTCTAGCCACAAATTACTCCACCCAGCTCGAAGTCGATGCTTTCTTGTCTGGAGCGGAGGATTATGTGGACATTGTAGCTCTTTCTGCGAGACAAGTTCTTGGTGCTACCTCATTCTCAGGGACGGCCGAGAACCCGATTTTGTTCCTAAAGGAGATCTCCTCTAATGGAAATTTCCAGACTGTGGACGTTATCTTCCCGTCTTTCCCCTTCTTCCTTTACACCAATCCCAGATGGCTCGCATATCTTCTAGAACCATTGATAGAACATATGCTCAGTGGTCAATATCCAAATACTTATTCCATGCACGACCTGGGTGCCCACTTCCCCAACGCTACTGGCCATCCGGATGGAAAAGACGAATACATGCCAGTCGAAGAATGTGGCAATATGTTGATAATGGGCCTCGCTCTCGTTAACTCACTCCGATATCCTGCCAAGGATTCCTTCATTTCTCATCGTGCTGACAATAATGACGACGAAACCGTTGGCATTTTCCCTCTAACAGAGCTTGAAACAATCAACGGCATTGATAAACTCGATAGCCCTTGGGCAATGACCCCCGACGCAGATGATAAAGCACAGAAGTGGGTTGAAAGATCCTACAAACTATGGAAGCAGTGGACTGGGTACCTGGTCGAATTCTCTCTGCTTCCCCACAATCAACGTAAGTCTAATTTACACTTAACCGCCCTCGGGATCTAGACTAAACCGTACCTAGTGTCCACCGATGATTTTGCTGGATGGCTGGCCCTCCAAACAAACCTTGCGCTTAAAGGAATTATTGGTATCAATGCCATGAGCCAGATGTCGGCAGTGGTTGGCAACACAGACGAGTCTAAATATTACAAGGTTTGTCTTGGTTGAAACGTTATACAAAGAAGACTTTTTCTAACTTGGATGGTTTCTTTAGAACATCTCTGATACATATGTCACGAAATGGGAAGAGTATGGGTATTCGCGAGACAAGACTCATGCTAAACTTGCCTACGACTGGTATGGTTCTTGGACCACGCTGTACAACTTGTACGCGGACTCTCTGCTCTGCTTCCATTTGGAAGATGACTCTGCCATCCCCATGACTGGGGCCATTGGTATTGATCGAGACGACCATCAGAAACCTCTTGACCCCCCCAAGAAAGATCACGAAGGTTTTGTCCCCAAACGCGTCTATAAAAGGCAGTCAAAGTGGTACCATTACGTACGACAGAAGTATGGACTCCCATTGGACAGTCGTCATCTTTACACCAAAACGGATTGGGAGTTTTTCTCCATGGCAGTATCAAGCAAGAAGGTGCGTAGTGAGATCCTCGAATCTGTTGCCCTATGGCTCAACGAAACCGTCACGGATCGTCCCTTCACCGATCTCCATAACACGGAGGGCGACGGCGGCTTCCCAGGCCCCAACTTCTTTGCTCGTCCGGTCATTGGTGGGCATTTTGCTTTCCTTGCACTTGAAAAAGCATGCAATGGAAAGGCCATGGCCGGGTTGGACTTTTTAGATGAAGAAGTCTTGCAAGAGGGCCGTCCCACATGCGAAGGGGACGACTGCCCGGACGATTATGAAGCTTATGATCAGGATGAGGACGTGGACATGGATGAGCATGACGATGACGATGACGGACCCTTTGTGGATGGAGGTGATGGACCTCAGATTGAAATAGTGGCCCACCTTCCTAATGAAGGCGACGGCTGGGCTGGTCCCGGTGACGAGTAGCCCTAACAACCCTTTCGGTATATAACACTCGTTGGCGCTTTTATGTTTTGGAGTACTGCTACCCTAAGTAGTTCTTCTTTTGGCTATTCACTACCCTACATGTAAATGGCCAGCTTTGGCTTTTTGTTAGAGACAATTTTTGTCTAGAGACCACCGCGGCTTTCTTGCTGCCTCCTCGAAACCTATACATACACTGGTTATTCTTATTATACTAGAACCTCACTCACGTTTTAGTTTCTTGCCGGTCTATCGTTGAAATTCAATATTCTCCCTATTGTAATAGAATGGCCCAAAGAGCCCATTTTCTATACAGTTAGCGTGGTCGATTAAAACTATACGGAAAGTTTCTTCGCCTCTCCGAGCATTCTGTTTCTAATTCTACTGCCGTTGCGCATGTTGGATATCGCTAAGGCCGTGGTTGAGTAGCGCAGACATACGCAACGATATTCCTACAAGGTATTAAGCAATGGCAAGTAGGGGTCTAGTTTTACAAAAGACGACATTTAGAATTTATTTTAACCCATGATGTAACTTTGTCTCAAACTAACTAACTAATCCTGGCAGAAACAGAAATGTCAAAGGTAACTGATCTCTTTGAAGATACAGCAACAAAAAAGTAAACATCTCTCTCCCTGAGCCTCTCTCCTCATTTCATCATCCCCTTCCACATCACAAGAGCAAATCAAAAAGAAAAAAAGACAAATAAAACAAAAATGTCAAAAGCAATGTCAATCAGTTATCTTCAAAGCAAGAATTCAGGCTTTCCATCATGCCCCATCCAATCCCCAAGTAGTCGGTCAAGATGAGTCATCCCCCGTCATGTGGTTCACACAAGGAAAGAACATCATGCCTTGCCCATACAGTTGTGGTTTGCACAGGGAATCACATCACCACACATACCCCATTCTACTACAGCCAGTCAGGCACAAACTCACGACGAGGATTCTCTTCACGGCCCAGAATGCTCTCATCGCTCTTGGACAAGATTTCTGGGCTCTCAGAGGACCTACGCGTATCACTCTGCGCTACAATCTCAGGGCTCTCAGAGATGCTACACTGCTCCATCTTGGATACAAGTTCCATGCTGTCAGAGATGCTCTTCTGCTCGCTAGTATCAGCAGCAGCAGCAGCAGCAGCAGCAGCGGGAGCGGTAGCGGTAGCGGTGGCTTTGGGCTCGTCAAGTCTGGCTTTGCCCCTGAACACCAAGATATTAGACCATTCGCGGGAATCAGATCGCTTGCGGCTGCCAAAGAATCTCTCGTCCTGCTCCGACTCCGACTCCGGCTCTGGCTCCGGGTCCTGATACCCTTTCTCATACTTCCATTTGATTCCAAGCTTCTCCAGTTCACCTGTTTTTTGATATTCCCGTCAGCATAACCGTTCCAACTAGAGAGGAATCGAGGGGGGAAGAAAATAATAACCAAAGAAAAAAAAATAAAAGGCTTCACTTACTCTGACTCCGGCATATAAACCGGAAGACCGCATAGGGGCGCGGCGGGCGATCGATCATGAAGTAGCGGGGATCGTAATAGCCAGAGTAGAGAGG
Organism: Helicocarpus griseus UAMH5409; assembly: GCA_002573585.1. Lineage (NCBI taxonomy): Eukaryota > Fungi > Ascomycota > Eurotiomycetes > Onygenales > Ajellomycetaceae > Helicocarpus > Helicocarpus griseus. The sequence continues at coordinate 349,777 of PDNB01000006.1, read as the reverse complement.
GCTATCGGCCAGATCAAGCATCTTCTGGGCCCGGTAAAGCTTGATCTCGATGATCTCAGACAGTTTGCGCGATACCTTTGCAACCGGTTTGGCAGCCGCAGCCGCAGCTGTAGCATCTAAAGAAGGTGCCTCTTCCATTTTCGCTTTTCCACCAGCAGCAGCAGCAGTATCAGCTGCCGTTTTTGATGCTTCAGTAGCATCACCATCGCCATTCCCACCAGTAGCAGTAGCAGTAGTAGTAGCAATAGTAGTAGCGATACCAGAGTTATCATCAACGCCCTTCTTCTCCTCCTTATTCTTCTTCTCCTCGTCCCCTTTTTCCTTTTCCTCCTCCTTGTCCTCCTTCCCCTCATCCCTGGACAACCCATACCTCATCTCCCCCCTATACTCCTCCAGTGGTCCACAGCGCCACTTCATAGCCTGCCGACCACCCACCCACATGTCAAAGAACATGACCTCATCCGAGTCGATAGGCGGCTCGTTGAGCGCGTACCTAAGCGAGCCGGGAAACTCGCAGATATAACCGGTCAGAACGGGGAAGCTGTCTGGCTGGATTGAGGGGAGTTGCAGGGAGATTGAGGGGGGAGAAGAGGTGGTGGTGCTGGTGGTGCTGGTGGCATCATGGGAATCAGTGTCGTAATTGTCATTGTCGCTGTCTGAAAGTGAGAACGGAGGGGTGCGCGGGTTCTCGATTGAGGTTGTCACCCCGTACGTGGGGATTTGGCGGGTGGAGGAGGAGACGGGGGTTACGGTTATGCGGCGGAGGGTGGGCATTTTTGGAAATGCTTTTTTGCCTTTTTTCTTTTTTTGTGGATGGGTATATTTGGAATGGAATAGGGTGTTTGTTTTGTGTGATGGTGCTGAGTGTGTGTTGTTTTAGTCTGTTTGGATGAGAGCAGGGAGAAGACAGACGCCAATAGGAGGATGATGTTTGAATAGACAAGAGTAAGGAGGAGAAGAGATAACAACTAAACAACACAGCCAGACTGAGAGAAGCAAGAAGAAACACTCCTGTGTGTTGAGAAGAGTGTTGACCAGAAAGAAAGAGGAGAAAGGAGAGAAAGGGGGAGAAAGGGGGGAGATGTTGTCTATCCAACCACAGAACACCCTTTTCTTGTTTTCCAAACAAGAGTTGCGTTCTCTCAGGTTTAGGTGAAACCGTGTCCCTCTCTTCTCAAAATCAGGGGATTTATAGCAGAACTGCTAGCAACAGCAACAAAGTGAATTGGGCATGTCCAGTCACAGCCAGCCATGGATTCCCTCGCCGTCCATTAACTGGACCTCAACTCACCTCTGGACTTCAATTTATAGAAGTGAACCCTGTCTACCTAGGTGCCCATTCATTGTAGCTTCGGTTGTTGAAGAATACCTAGGTAGATATGAAAGAAGAACGATGGAAAGAGGGCAATATAATATAGAACAGAAGAATAGAAAACGTACATGTACATATCAGGAGACATGTACCGTACCATGTCAAGACATATCTCTCATAGCCACCTTTCAAACCTCATATCTTCCCATCCGCATCATCGTGAAGATAGATATCCAGATAAATAGAAACGAAGAATTGGACGGCACATCCAACTGTAACAGGAAATTAGTCAGGTTATGATTTCGAGCAAGAGACCCAGCTATGTGTACACTTTCAAAAACAGAAAAAAAGAAAAGCAACAAGCGATATGAGGAGCGCCGGGAAAGCGTGTGAGTATGCCTGAAAGGTAAAAAAGAACATGGGGAAGAAGGGAAAAAAGGGAGAACTATCGATTAATATTTTTTCCATTTACGTGCAGGAGAGAGAAAAGGACCAAGGAAAGCAAAGAAGACAGCATCCGTGTAATTCTACAGTCTCAAGCCTGCACTCAGATATCTTCCTTTTTTTGTCCCCTTTTGGCGCGTTTTCCCGCCGATTCCGCGATTTGCTGGACCTTAAGAACGGAAATAGAAAAATGGGAAATCAGATAGATAGCTGATAAATGAAAGACAAGAAGCACGATAAACAAAAGGAAAAAAGCCCAGGCGTAAGAAGGGGGGGTTAAAGTTCTTTTTTTTTTTTTTTTTCGGCTTTATAATTCCTTTTCTACAGTAGTTTTCAAGTAGATGATTTTTGGACTGGGAAGACAAAAGAAGCACACTTCTCTCTCCCTTCACACCTCTCTTTCCTCTCCCAGCATGTCATAAGCAAAAAGGACGAATTAGGTGAAAATTTTTTCGTTGCGATTGAAGAGTTTCAAGAGATTTAGAAAAACATTGCAGAGAACACACGCACACACAAAAAAAAAGGTTAAAAGGAAAAAGAAAAGTATGCTTCTTTTTCGCCCGTGAGCAAATTAGAGTTCGTCAAACGGGAAGTAGTGGTCAGAAGAGAGAAAAATGATTCCCCATTTATTTGCCTCCAAGGGCAGGGAAGTTCTTCTCATCAACGCTGACGCTGGGGCCGGCAGGACCGCCACGGCCGCCGCGAGGAGCACCTCCACGGAACTCACCACCACGGCCCCGGCCACCGCCACGTCCACCACGCTCGCCATCACGTCCACCACGGCCACGGCCGCCACGACCACCCTCACGACCGCCGCGGGGAGGCTCGACAAAGCGCATGTCAACCTCGAGATAGGCCTTCTCCTTGCGCGCCTTCTCGCGTCGGGCCTTCTCCTCCTTGCCCTTGATGTAGGCCTCTTCCTCCTCGTCGCGGGTCAGAGGCTTGGCGTTGGCCCACTTCTTGTCCTCCTTGACGCCCTCGTTGGGCTTGCGGGCAGCCTTGACACCCAGCTCCTCATTGCGCTGCGCGGCCTGTTCGGCGAGGTACTCGGCGTACGACTTGGCCTTGTCCTCAGGCTCAGGCTCGGCTTCGACTGCGTTGCCCTCGCCGGCGGCAGCAGCCTCTTTCTCTTCGGTCTGGGCGATGGCTTCGCCAATCTGTTCGTCCCGAAGGTTGGATTCGCCGGAGGTGGCGCCCCAGCCCTGGTCGGCCTGCTTGTGGGTGACACTGCGGAAGAAAAGAGATACATTTGATTAATATGAAACTCGTTCGGTCTTCCCCTTGATTCTTCCCCTCATATCGGGAATGGAGGGGGCGGTTGCTTACGTTCTATCTTGGCGGTTGTGGCGGTCTTCGCGGAGGAGGTTGCCGCGGACGTCGCGGTTCTTCACAACGCCAGTGGGGACATCGCGAGGATTGGCCTCGACGACCTTGCCGCGGTTTGTTCGCGAGCCGGCTTCACGGTCACGGAATGCTGGAGACAAATGGTTGGTATCAAAATCGTATATAAAAGAACATGGAGAAACCCAGATTGAATCTCTCCTCGTCAAAACATAAAACAGAACCAACTTGTGAATTACCTTGCTCATTTCCAGCAAATCGTCCACCACGACCTCCACGGCCACCGCGAGTGCTGGTAGGGGCGGCTGCGGCACGGGGCTCAGCAGGCGCATCACGCTTTCCATGTCGGGCAACGGGCTTGTCTATGGCTCTCGTGGGTGGTTCTGGCTCCTTGAGATCGGGGTCGAGCTCGGGATCATTCCCTGCAAAGATTCACAAAGAAAACACACATGTTAGATTGACTTGTTCTTTGTTCGATATATTTTGTATTATACCCCGCGTTTTCTAAAATCGTCAAGGCATTTGAATTCGAGTAGATACGATGGCAATGGAAGGGGGGGGGGAAGTTTGGACGCATACCGAGAAGCTCGTAGAGGTTCTGTTTGTGGCGAAAATAAACATCAATATTAGCCCATTTGTTCCCGGTTTTTCCACAAATAAACAACATAACAAAATAACAATAATGCGGTCGCAATTGAGTTCGTATGGGGGGAACAAGCGGAATCAACAGGAGCAAAAGCAATTGTCAATTGCAATTTTCCCATTCCAATTGGCAACCCAACAGCACGATAGTATAATGATAAACCCGTACCTTAGACCGGACGTCCGACATGACGCCTGGTTGTATGAAGGGCCTTCCTTGGAAGGCTTTCTTTTATTACAGCAATTCGGTTTGGGGAGGGAGCTGTGGCCGGAACAGCGCAGGCAGAGTTCCTAGTTGGGGAAAATAGGAAACCGTGCCCGTTTTGGAAGTGCTGAGTAGGATGGATGGGAGAGATGGGGAGATGGGAGATGGAGATGGTCGTGAGTGAGTGAGCTCTCGTCTCTCGTCTCTCTCTCGGTCGTGATTTGCCTCAGTCAGCATGCGGTGGAATCCGCCTGTTGCTAAGCGAATTTTCTGCCAGTCCGGAACGGGCGTCGGCCCGGGGCTGGACAAGGCTGGTTAGGGCTTAGGGTAAGTAGGGTATACAACCATCCAACGCTGCAGGGGGCGATATCAACATGGGATGGCAATTATTTTAAAAGGACGAGGATGCAGCTGAGAAATATATTCAGATCGAGATACTATGGCCATTATCATATTTGTTGTTGCTTTCGTTCGTACATGCGAATTCCTCGTTGTTATCCTCATACTCAAATATACTGCCAAGCCTCCTTATGATTATGACATCTTTGCAACGTATTTGCGCATACCAACTTACGCCCAACACTCTGAAAGTTTGAATCTTCATTGGAGCCAATTGCAGGGGCTTCTCGCTTTCAAAGAAAAGATAAAAGTTCCGTCATGGCACAGTTGTTCGAACAATTGAGACTAACATACGTACGTGCTATTTATCCGAATGGCCTTCACTAGGTTCAACTCTTTACACTGTTCCATGAGTTCGCCGAGCACCAGCTCACAGTGTCCATTCTAATACTCAGTTGCTGTCAGCAAGGATACTTCTACATCATCCATGGGATGTTGTTGAACTTACTGCCGTTTGCTGTAGCACTTTCTTCTGTGCCATTTTAAGCCTGTGTGGTGGAATCCCTCCCTGTTCGCCGGTTGCTGAAACAAATATATATACGTTAGTCTTCGACGATTTGTATGTTTCGCGAAATACATGCCAGGTCGATGAGTGTCAGCATGGCATGAGATAATATGAGATAGCTTCCAAAAGCTGGTGGCTAATTATTACCCTTTCTAGGAGTGAACAGCTCGAGACTCGTGATTGCTGAAATCACCAACCCTAATAAATTTGGATTATCCCCTCGTGCAGCAAACGTTATCGCGAAGGCTTAATCAGCACGTTAATATAAGTAGCAAGGCGTTGATGGTCCAGTGTGAAACGTTCAATTGCGCTATGCCCTCGTCAATGGATAAGGGAAAGTGGTGGTAGCTGTTCCCGCAACGCAATCCAAGCGGGAACCTTTCTCTTTTCCCCTTCTTCTATGCGGGAGTACTGAAGAGTAGGTAACTTAAGCACGGAGGACCAAAATCTAGAACTTGCCTATGTAGTACCTAACAGTAGTAAGCCATGGCCTGCAGGAGACTTGTGAGACGGTATAACCACTGCACGGAGTAAATATGCCATTGCAGGTGCAAATAGTATTGAGCTGTTATGAAGCCATCTACTAGGAAGGTACATGTATGTACTTACTCTACTCTGTGCACACAATCACAAAGCTTAGGAAAGTGCCAGTCGGACTCGGCCCGGCACACCGAGCACATCAAATTTCTATATCTATACATGTATCAAAACCACGAATGCTGAAGAGAAATAGGTCAAACGATTGCTAAAAAAAAAAAAAAGGAGAAGAAAAAAAAAAAAGATAAAGAATTGTAATGCATCAGCCGTGAATCGAACACGGACCTCTTGCTCGCTGCAAATTGCTGCATGGAAGGCAAGAATCCTAACCATTGGACCACTGAAGCTTTGGTTGGAGAACTTTGGCATATCTAGCATGAATAGCACATCTACCGAGGCAACTCAAGCAGACAAGAATCGGGATGCATTAACCTTCCTAAATAGCATAGAAGAAATGCTGGAAATTTCATTCAAATCAATTGCAAATTCCTACGGCTTTATTTCTCATGAAACCAAGTCTGATCTCGGCACAATATATGGGACATGAAAAGTCATCACAACATTAACTAACCATGTCAACACGGACCTAACATCTCCAAGAACTCAAAAAAAAATTCACGTAGTATTGACAAGTAGACATGGCCACCCTGTAAATATATTGGTATCCTGCAGTCATCATCATAAAAAGCTTTTTGGCCGTGATCCAAAATAAAGTACAGAAAGTGGTATCAAAAAACAGAACAAAGAAAAAAACTCTCGAAACGCCTTGCAATGCCTGATCATGACCCGCCATTTCGTGCTTTTTTTAAGGGGAAAAGAGATCGGAAAATATATGTATATATAAAGAAGAGAAGTATATATCCCAGGTCAGATCGTCCTGTGTAGAAAACAAACAAAAATATCGCCATACAACGCCGTAGAGTGTGGATTTTGTCCGAGCCGTAACATAATAATTTAAAGAAAAGTTGTCGCATATATCATCATTGGCGGGCGTGGTTTTGTGTATAGCTGAACGGAGTTTGGAAATGCATGCTTGCCGTCAAGCCAAAGGGATCCGCGTCCAGCATCGGGTCAAAGTGGTCGAAAAAAGAATCGCCACGTGTAAATCCTTCTGTTTCTTCGTCCGTGTGCGGTGGCGGCGCAGACGGGTGCTCATTCTGCTGAGCCCTTCGAGAAGGGACGGATGGGTCGTGGTAGGCGGCCGTGTATGAAGAACCTTCTACGGGATCGTCAGGATCGGCTTCATCATCAACCATGTCGGCTTGGGCGTCATATTCCTGTTCTGTAAAGAGGTAAATCAATCTAGGACCAACAAAGCTCCATTGGGGGAGGGCCGGGAGGGGCGATAGGGGTCTGCTTGCCTAGCTGATCATAATGCTTCTGGAATGGTGAAAGGTAGTAGCTTGACGACATCCGGCTCGCATTCACCCCGTGGCTCGACGATACATTAGGATGGGCAGCGGTCGTTGGCTCCATGGGTTCGGACGGGGGTAAGGAAACGGGGCGGTGGACGTTATTGCTACAGTAGCTGACAGGCTGAGGTAGTATAGGCGGCGGCGGTCGTTGGTGGAGCTGATGATTGTTATGTTGCTGATGCGGCTGGACTTCGGTGGTAGGCGGAGACATTCCGGCTTGCATAACGAAGCCAGGCGATTTAGCGGTGGAAGGTGAGGAGACATGAGAGGTAGGCGTCGGTTGCAGTTGCGGGGATCTCATAGTATAGGAATCCTCACGATGTGCCTGAGAGATATTAGATTGGTCAAGCTTTTGTGGCATTGCGACCTTGTGACGATTGACAGACTGTCTGTTGATAGCGGTTCGTGAAAGAGGGGAATTTTGGCTTATGGGTTGTCTAGCAGGTTTAGCTGGTGGCGGATTGGGACTGCCACTTTTCAGACGCAGCTCAGCCTGAACATCAATGCCTAATCATTGGAGAGGTAGTTAGTATATAAAGCTCATTGGGTTTGGATGGTTGAGTAGAGGCGAAATATCAAGAGGTATATTGCTGTATATACCTTTTTCCAACAGAATCCGCTCCAGCAGCGAGTTCTTATAGCGGAGCATCAGACACTCATCAGCGGCACTACGGTGGCTCTGCTGCAGCGATTGAAGTGTCTCCTCATTATGCTTGATAGTAGTCTCTAGCTGCTTTATATACTCGGTGCGACGCTCACGAAAGGCTGCTTGGGCCTGTCTATTCCTTTGCTTGCGTTCTTCGGAAGTGGCATATATCTACAAGAATCCCAATACAGCAGGAAAGGGAAATGGTTAGTATAGAAGAAGTAGGAAAGCGATTGTGTACAAGGGCCAATCAGGAGACGACATACGGGCTTTCGGCCACCCTTGCGCTTCTGCCGCTGGGCAGCATCTTGAATGACGGTTTCACCATCTGGTTCTGGCGTTGAGACTGATGAACTGCAAGAACCCTCAGGGTTGGGTTCGGATTTCGGAATTACCTCCTCCATGCTAATGCCATCCCGCGAATTAATCTGGCTGACATTGACCAGAGATCCCATATCACGCAGAGAAAGGCGAAAAGGCGGAGGAGGATAATTGAAGGAACAAGGCTAGAGCGGAATTATGACAGGAGACCCCCCGGAAGCGGGGGAAAAGAGGGCGGAGAGGAGGGGGAGGAGAGGAGCGGAGTGGACAGCGGGAAGCGGACAACCGCGACAGGCACAGCAGGCGGCGTGTATGTGCAGAAACGCGCGGCTGCAGGGCTGGAACAGGCTGGAATTGCAATTGGGGGAACTTGGGAAAGCCACGAGGAGGGCAGGGACCAAAGAGACGGGGAGAAAAAGTGCGGAGAGAGTAGAGTGATAAGATTGTGGAGGAGGGAGTGGTTGATGGAAGAAGCAGTGAGGTAAAAGTATTAACTAAGAGAAACAGGGAGAGGAAGAAGGAGAGGGAAAAAAGAGACAAGAAAGACAGGCTGTCCGGGTCGGATTATGAAAGCGTGGAGAGAGAGGAGAACAGATTCAACAGAACGAGGAGAGGAGAGGGGGGGGGGCGGTGGGTGAGGGATGTGGATGTGGCTGTAAGACCGTGTATGTATTATACGGTACGTGTATTATGTTTTTGTATTATGTATCTGATAATATTCTACCACTGTTCTTTTCTCCTTGCGTACATCCCTATCTCAGCAATAATGGAGGGATAATAGATACAACTGCTAACTATCACCACTCTGCTGATGCTGCGTTGGAGTGGGTGCGTTGTTTTTAGCTGGACAACATATTTACAGCAGCAAGAGGGGAAGCGGAAGAGCGGCGGTAATAATTCATCTGTTTCTTTCTACCCCCGTCTTTTCTTTTTTATCCTTTTGTGAGCGGGGAATGCCGTGGTGGTCGAATGAGTCGTCGTCGTCTCATCGGTGAGAGTTGTCCTCCGCCACTTGCTCGTCGGAAACATACCATACCAGCCCATTACCACGGCATTCCGGTCTATTTGCCCCGGGTGGGGGTTGCCATTTGCTGCCGCGGCGTATTGTTACACCTCCCATACGACCCTCTCCACGCCGCCCAGAAATACTGGCCCATGCAGGATGATGTATGCCTTCGCTCGGGGATGAGCATTGAACCATGACGGATGATGATGAATCTCAGTCGTGGTCTGATGTCCAGGGTCGGCCCCCAAGTCAAGCTTCTTCCCGTCCCCACGCTATCTACTATTACACATTTCCCCGTGCGAGGTTGCGAACTGGCGCTGTTTTCTTTTCCCGCTGCTATGGCCTACCCCTCACCCAGAGCGCGGCTGTCGTGCATTGAGGAACGCCCCAGCGTTGCGTTGCTCTCGTTTTTCGGCTCTGCGAGGCGGTGGGAGACCAGCAATAAAGCGATTGTCAAGTTGCTCTGTGTTTTCAGCAAAGATTTCGCATTGCCTGCCTTTCTCCTCTCCGTTTCCTCTCCTCTTCCTACAACAGGCTACAGCCGATGCCGTCTCTGTCGCCCGAGAGCATATATTCAGCTGCCTGGTCCGGTTTGCCATGCATCGGGGAATTGCTTTTGAATAGGCATCAGAAATTACCAGACCACCGTCTGAGAAACAAGACCATTACCTGCCATGCCAATCATTAGAAAACCCCTTACCCGGGTAAGTTGATCAGACAAACAATGAGAATATGAAACTTTGGATAGGGTAAACTATCGCATGTTCAAGTTATTCCTTGCTTTCATACCTGATACCTCGACGCTCGTATCCAAACGATGCTAACGGCTAGCTGGAGAATTTTTTTTTTCTTTTCTTGGCTGCAGGTGTCGCTTCTCCACATCCCACAAGCAATGCATGTGGATGAGATCTTGTCCTTCGGACCTTAGCTTTTGAACCGTGCGTTTGCATGCATAAATGGAAAAAAAAGTTATCCCTGGAGACCCAAGAGCGTATAGTCCATCATCTTTTTTTCACTAACAACAGGATAAACGATTCAGGAAGTGACCCTCTTCTTATGCAGCCCGCCTCGTGGTGAAGACAAAAACCTCCCCGACCCTTTCTTCTCGAAGAAGCACCCAACAAGAAACTGATGCAAAGTCACAAGTTCCTCCGTGCCCGCCCCTGTTTAGCGTCGAGTCGCTTTGGACTTTCCAAATTGTGGGGAGCCAGTCAACGTGCTCGTGGTCTGGCTTCGAGTAATCTGTTTGGTCAGCGAGTCCTGCAGTCTGCAAGCCAGCTTGTTAGGCGGCTTATTAGGCATGTCGATGCACACTCCAGTCGACTTCAGACTGAATTATGACGCCGGTTGTCGGCGTCGGTCTTGAAACATCATCGACATGTCATTATTGCAAATCTCTGTGTGTTTTTCTGCTAGCTGCCAATTTACATATTCGAGTGTCGCAGTAACAACAACAAATTGAACATAGACTGTCGAGGGATAAGCCTTGATCTCCTTTCCAGACGATTTTGCAGTCGAAGGGATCCGCATCACATGACCTGCCCCGGTGAGCAAATGAGGGCCAGCCAAGGAGGCAGCCCGCATCTCCGCGGCGCCTTGGCCGAAATGGCGGGTTGGGCCTGCACCAAAAAGGTCCAAAGCTCAGCGTCATCGGCCCTGTCCGCACTATTGCCAAGCACCGTGCTGTAATCGCCACTATATCTTACGGGGCGGGATGTAATTTTTATTACTTCTTTCTTTTTTTGGTCTCCAATATCCATCCACTTCAACTACTCTTTATTTCGACCAGGATCCTCGGGATGGCTCCTACTCCGGTTATTTGGGTACGCCTCGCTGCCTGCGGGCTGACGATCAGCAGCTGAGATTTTTCATTACATCCAGGACAGGAGTTACTCATATGAACTGATATGGGCACAGCAGGGTTTCCAATGTTTCTCTTCACATTCTCACCAGCTTCAAGCCCTGGTATACCGAAGATCACTTACAGAACATTGCTCCGATCGCTAATCACTCCATCAGTTGAGGATTTAAAGAAAATATTCGTTTAGGAATATGTAGGGAAGAGACGGTTACGCTGGAATGTGGACAATTAGTTCAGGCGCAGGAAACTGCTTAAAGGGTTGGCCCCACAGAAGTGACCCTCCTGCTTCGAACCTCGAATATGATATTTCTTCATTGTAAAGCTTCTCGTTCCCAGATCGGAAACCTCAACCTAGCTTCGTAGGGCTGATAGTTAAGGGTCCAGACACCATTGATTTTGCGGGGAAGGCGGGGGGAGCTCAGTGATCACCGACGCAATGATATGGCCAGGAACAGAGCGTGTCTTTATCAAGTCTGCTAGTAAGAGCGTTGCTTATCAGTTGGCGTCGTCGTCGCCGTGAGCTAGCTAGCGAGCGATCTGATAAGGAGTGCTGTGCACTGATGCACGATATCAGCTAGGGTTGCAGCCGCACTCTCATGGTATGCCCCACGGCAGGATATACGATGGAATGTTTGAAGAGCCGCCCGTTTCTGCTGTTCGTCGCGAAAATATAACTGGTGGTAGCATACTTGAAATCATATGGAGGCCCAGGCGGGAACATGTCGTATACGCCCTATCCTTGAAAGGTTGACCGTACAAAGTTCATCCGAAATCCATGATTGTATTGGATTACGGTCAAACAATTTTTGTTGGTCGACTTCGCATTTGTCGGAGAATTCTGTGGGAACTCGGTGATATTCAACGAATGGTAAGTTTGGTACTCTGCGTCTTCCATATCCTGTTCTCAACTTATCATTTGCGGAATTTAGCGAAGCTATATCAAGCGCCGAACATCCTTGATCGAGAAAGTATGTACTTGTAGGGGTAGCTTAAGCGGAATTCCCCCTCTGGGTGATCGAATCGAACGATAATTTGTGGAAAGCTTAGAAGACAAGCTGTAGCGCCATTCCTGCGTCCCTTCGAAACTCCAAGAAATCAATACATACGATACTTCTAATTATTGTTATGCCAAAAATTCGCGGAAACTAAAAAGGAAAGGATTCAATTACCGAGTAATTATGTAGCGCGTTGGGCCGCAAATTCTCTCTGCGTACCTTTACATACAAGGGTTCGAGATATCAAGGTTTTGAATATCCGGACCAACCTGCCTTTGGAGGTTCAGCGCGAAATGAACCCGCCTCCTCTGATAACCGACAAAGCGGACCCAAAAGCAAGCCCAACTACTAGTACGATGTTAGGTGAGGCAAATGCTTCGTAAAAGAGATAAAAGCCTAGACAAGTCCCCGTTTTCCTGCATCAGGTGCTTTTCACTCCCGCTTTCTTACTACTGGCTATCGATGACGTTGAGACTGAGGAGAATCAATCAAAAAAGACCAATAGCCAAATAACTCATTGCAAATATTACGATCAAACACGATATGGCTCCTCCGCACCCGTTTGATCCCCTCTCGCCCCAAGAGATTAGCTTGGTAAAATGCACATACCCCGCAAACCCCTGATTAGCACTGCCGTGCACCTAATAGCTAACAACCACCATAGGCCGTCAAATACATCAAAGATGCCTATCCAGGTCACAATGTGATATTCCGCGTTGTAACACTTGCGGAGCCTTCCAAGGCCCAGATGATTCCCTATTTGCAGGCTGAACGCCTTGCCGTATCCTCATCGAAGCCCCCCGCAGTCGTCCCGCGACCCAGAAGAATTGCTCACGTACAGTTCTACCTGGGTGATTCGTCGGACTTCCGCGAGGTCAGGGTTGATCTGGGTAGTGGGGAACGGCTCGAGGAATCCAAGCTGGAGGGCAAGCACTCGTATCTCGATGAGACGCTGATGCAGGCTTGTGAGAAGGCGTGCTTGGCAGATCAGGGGGTGCGGGAGGCGATCGAGCTGTTGGAGTTGCCAGAGGGTGCGGTTGTTTGTGTTGAGCCGTGGACGTACGGGACGGATGGTATGAGGGATATGTCGAGGAGATTGATTATGGTTTGTGTTTGACTATTTCCATATTCATATTACGGCTTCTTTTAAATCCTTGCTTGTTTGGCTTTGAGGATGGGGTAAGGGGCTAAATAACTGATTTCTCCTCAAACAAAGTGTTATCTATATATGCGTCTGAGCAGCCATGGGGACGCGAATCATTACGCTTATCCGCTCGATCTGTGTGTGGAGATGACGGATGAGCTGGAGGTGCTGGGCATTTTTAATCTGCCATCTGGTGTGGATGATCGGTACACGCCTGTCACTGAGGGTGTGAGGAAGTTTGATAGATCAAAGATACATGGCTCCAGCGAATATCACCCTGATCTCGTGCCCGATAGACGCACGTCGACCAAGCCATATCAGGTTGTGCAGCCTGATGGGCCTTCGTTTCATACAGATGGAAACCTTATTACTTGGGAGAAATGGAGGATGAGGGTGGGCTTTAACTATGTGAGTTACTCATGTGCGTGGGGGACAAGCTCAAGATAATCTGATGTACTACAGCGCGAAGGGTTGACTCTTCATGATATTACATACGATGGTAGAAGTGTCTTTTATCGGCTGTCTCTATCTGAAATGTTCGTGCCGTATGGTGACAGTCGCGCCCCTTTTCCTAGAAAAGCTGCCTTTGATTTGGGTAGTAACGGGGCTGGGGTTAACGCAAACAATCTGAAGCTTGGTAAGATTAGATTCCAAAATGAGTGTTGATACTTAGGACTATTCTCTAACATCAAGTAGGATGCGACTGCCTTGGAAATATCAAGTACTTTGATGCCTACCTCCACAATACATTTGGTGATCCCGTCAAGTTCCCCAACGTAATATGCTGCCATGAAATTGACGACGGCATTCTTTGGAAGCACACTAATTACCGCACGGGAAACGCGGTAGTGACACGTTCCCGGATCCTCGTTTTGCAAACCATCATCACGGTGGGCAACTACGAGTACATCTTCGCCTTCCACTTCACCCAGGACGCATGCATCAATTACGAAGTGCGTGCCACAGGCATCCTCTCAACCACCCCCATTAACAAGGGCGACTCAGTCCCCTACGGCACACTCGTGGCGCCGGGTGTCCTAGCCCCCTACCACCAGCACCTCTTCTCCCTGCGCATCGACCCGGCCATTGACGGCTACGAAAACTCCCTAGTCGTCGAGGACTCCATCCCCATGCCTCTCGACGACCCAAAAATCCACAACCCTTTTGGCATCGGCTACACCACCACCAAGGAAACGATAGAAACCGAGACCCCGTTGGGCACGGACATCACCAAAGCCCGCATCTTCAAAATTATCAACGAAAACGTGCGCAACCCAGTCAACAACATGCCTGTCGGCTATAAGCTTGTCCCGCACTATTCGCAAATGCTGCTTGCGCACCCATCATCTTTACATGCCAAGCGGTCGGAGTTTTGCTCCCACCCGCTCTGGGTCACGCGGTATAGTGACCGGGAGCTGTATAGCTCCGGAGACCATACGATGCAATCGTTTGGCGGGGAAGGGATTGCGTCGTGGATCAAATCGCGCGCTTCGTCACCGGCCAGTAACGTGCGGAACCAGGACATTGTGCTTTGGCATACGTTTGGCACGACGCATAATCCTCGCATTGAGGATTGGCCGGTCATGCCGGCGGAGAAGATGCTGGTGTCGTTGAAGCCGGTTAATTTCTTCACGGGGAATCCAGCAGTTGATGTGCCGGTCAGTACACAGGAGAAGAATAAAAGTGTTCTGGTTGATGACGGGGAAAGGAACAACTGATATTTGCTGATATACTTGCCCCCCGAGGGGAGCTCTGACGAGCGCTGTATAGCCACGGTAGTGATAGAGCCTGAATGCAAAGAATTCTGCACGACATGAACCCAACTCCAACTGTCTGTCTTCCAAGAGAGTTGTCTGAACGAAATAGATCCATGAATCTAAGTACATGTACAACAGAATGGATCTGTGTGGCAATAGGTAGCATTACATATTCTTGAGCTGAAAGTTTATGAATTAGGAACCACGACAAGCCTCTTGCTCTTCACCTCGTCCGAATCCCAGACAGACCGCACCTCTGCGAGCGAAGCAGTACGTATATCAAAGGGACTCTTCATCTTCATTATAGCCCTTACCAACTCAGGCATTTCCCTTAGCAAGTCTTGCTTGCTAAAACTTCCCATTCCCGATCCCATAATGCAAATCGGCCTCATATCAATCAAGCCCTCCGGCAAAAGCCGAAGCATAGAATTTTTCTGGCCCGAGAGACTACCCACAGAGATATATTGCAAGTTCTCCCCCGGCTGCACCTCAGCCGTCCGGAGAAGATCCACCGCAGCGGCACCACCAACATAATCGAGCAGGATATGCACAGGTCCCACCGATTTCGATAGTGTAGGTCCGTCCTGAAGCAAGACACGGTCGTCAAGTCCCTCCACTGCCGCCAGGGTGTTCTCATTGCGTGACACACCAATTACCCGCTTGGCCCCCAGCATGCGGGCCACGATCGCGGCGGCCCGCCCACTAACACTGGTGGCTCCAACGATGAGGACAGTGCGGCCCTTGCAACCGCCCAAAGCACGGCATCGCAATGCCATCCAGCTGCTCGACACGGGGTTCGCAAGGGCAGCGACTGTAATGGGGTCGGTGCCCGGTTCGAGTTTCATCAGCTGGCTGCGGTCGACATTTGCGCGTTCAGCAAAAAGCGGAGCGGCCAGTGGATTGATGAAGTATAGTTCCCCTGAGGCCTCATCTAATCCCACCCCGTCAATGCTGGGGTCGAATGGAAGTTGTGCATTGGAAGCACTGGAGTGCTTTTGTGCTGCCCGGGCTTGAACTACTCGAGGCACGCCCACTGCGAGCACCTTGAGCTGTAGCTCGGTGGGCGATGGTGGTGGAAGGTCTGGGACTGACATGTATTCTGGAGGCGAGCCCCATGACGATACGCGAGCGGCCTTCATTGTGAGTGTTGCGGAATGGTATAGTGCTGGTCTTTGCTGAAGGTGAAGGATAACGGGGATTCTCGATAATAGCCTTAGTGCTGGTTTGGGAGCGGTTAGATTAAAGAGATTTTGGGCGAGGTGTGGGTGTTTCATTTGGGGCCATATGGCGGTGCCTCGTTTAAATCTGATATAGATACTAATGATGCCTTTTTAGTTTTTCTTCCTTGAGGGTAGGCTATTCTTATTTTTCTGGTGTTTTTGGCATGTCGCCCCGGGCCCCATTCTTGACGAAAGTATGCATTATGGGGTATGTCCCAAAGACGTACCGATTTTGTAGCCTAAATATAGATTTGGAGAGGAATTGTTCAAAGTGTTTGCCTCAAGATTCCGCTGCAAAATCTTATCGATCTGCGCATGTTTCAAATGATTGACCGCATTTGTTACTTTATTTGGCTTATGCCTGCAGTCTCCGAGCGTCCGCGGAGGCACATTAAACTAGCAGAAGTCATTGCCTTTTAGATACGAGCCCAAAGGGTAGTGACACAGAGGAGAGTATTTTCTGCACCAACCCAAAGTAGGCAATTCAATTCAGGTTTGACACGCACGTTGACTTCCGCTGCCATCTCGATCGTCCCTGCCCATAGAAACCTGTCAAAATATTCCCTTTCCCAAGTGTTCAAGCAGGTAAGGCGTTAGCAGTAAGAGGATAATATGTGACGGAAGGTCTGTGTGTGCACGAGTAATAAACTTAGTAGGGTAGGGAAGCAGAGAGATATCGGAGACAGGGAGGTGCAGAACTCGTGTTTCAGCATTCATCATGCGCAGGGGGCCTATCCTGTCGGTCTGGGAAACATTAGTTCTCAAGTTCTAATTCGACCATAGAATTTGGGAGCAGCTGGGATATCGTTGAGCAAGCTTTTGTACTCTGTCGATTACACGAGGAAGGTAACGCGGGCTGAGAGTAAGCCCCACTGCCGTCATTGCGGAGCCAATCAGCATAAACTTTAGTTTAACCTTATTTCAACGTCCTTTTGCCTGACTGCAGTGAAAAAACAGGAGACACTACTAGTACTGAATGGAAAGCTCTGAATTGTTCCAAACTAGCTATATTGTTCGCTGACACAAGTGAAGCTATTCCTCGCTGTCCGCCCGAAATACCAAACCAGCTCTTTTCAGTTTACTCCGTATTAGTAAACTCTCGACGGACCATTGCACGCGTTGGTGCTGATTTACTCGTCACGTAAGCCGAACTTAGAAGGCAATCCTGCCTCGTCAAATCTGATCGGCTTTGCAAAGTACGATGTCATGTACGCGCCTCTTTCCTTGGTGTATGTAAACGTGGCGTACGTTTGCCCATAGAACTCCCCGCCGCTGGATCGTTGTTAGCAGTGAGATAGAAACTACCTAGGGTCAAGCGGTCTGAACTCACAAAACCTCCTTCATGGCATCTCTATACTTGCCGCTGCTGCCCCATTCGTGGCCCAGCTTGGTCAAAATACTCTCGAAATTCTTTTCGGCTATCTCCGGGGTCTCCGCGTATTGGAAGAGGGGAATGTATACCTTGGAATCAGGGATCGGCTTTCCTGGGGTTATCTCCATGGTATACTGCATTCCCGAATAGCCCGTCTTGCTAAATCTCTGGGGTTTCGACCAATTGTCGTCTGCTATATTCTCCCCTTCGGGCTCATTTAGCAACAAGGGCCAGATTGAGCGCAGGGCTTCGACTCTCTTGAGCGTTGTTTCATCGTTCAAGCGCCCACCGAGCGTCAGAACATCGCGAACTACAGCGAAAGTATTGCTGCTGGTGTGCAGATAGCACTTGACTCGTGCATCCTTGTGCTTAGTTGGGTCCACGCAATCGATGCCCACCAACGGGAGCATGGCATCATTTTTGCAGTTGGCGAGGTATCTGGTTTTTTTAATGAAATTAACCGCGGTATTCAATTCATCTGGGTGGATATATTAAGAATTCACTTACTCAGCGATGATGTTCAAACCGGGAGTAAGTTCGGATCCCAGGGGTTCCAAACCCCGTAGAGCATCGAAAATAACCTCGGAAGATGGCCTGCCCGTGGCAAAAGCCTTGCGTACGCCTGGAATATACGCCTTGAGCGTCCTTTTAGGACCGTCCAGATCAAATCCAACAGAACTAGGTGGGATAGCGATACCGGGTGGCATTTTAGCCAGGGCCGTTTCGGTCTCCGAAGGGGAGAGGTAAAGAGCTGACATAAGGCCATCGAGCCATCTAGTATCTGCGCCCACAATTGAGGCTAAGTGGTGATACAACTCTCGCGATACCTTTTCGCTGAAAGGATCATCGGCTGATGGTTCAGCAGGCTCGATGACATCAAAGTCAAAACGAACTTTCACCTTCCCAGAAGAGGTCAAGTTGAGACTGGGATCAATGGGAGACCCAACTAACGATGATGGCGTGGTGTATTTGGTTTTCTCAGTTGGCACCGGCCCAAGGTTTGGTGCAATTTGCTCGTCCAGAAATTGGAGGTGAGACGCCTGCTCAGACTCCGTGTATGTCCCAGTCGCTTTGAGCAGTGGGGCAAAAAGAGAGCGGAGGTGTTGGGACCAATACTCTGTGGCCGAGTTTTCGGCATGCGGCTTGGTGATTGCCTCAGAAGGCAGGAGAACAGTTTCATTGACCATGTTCAAGGATATTTGATATTTCGAAGGAGGAAAAGAGCACGAAAGTATGCAGCGAACTTCAATAGACTATCGTGGTGGTGACAGGACAGACAAAATAGTAAGTAGATTGTGCAAAACAACAATCAAATTGAATGGCCTGAGGAGATAACGTTGATCAATGGCACTTTATATAGGGGCCATTGTCTGATCAAAGATGGATATTAACAATCTTTTCTTAATTGATCTCCGTTCTGGCAGCTTCCAAAAGTGGTGAGACGAGTGATACCAACGTGCGTGGTAACACGATATGAAAGTTTGACACGAGCTTCATCATGATACCCAACTTGCATACCTGCACGTCGCAAGGTCTGGGATTCTATATTTCGTCAATAGATGGAGCGTGCCAGTTCTCAAAACTTGCATTTGGATCTACTTCTGGTTTCTTCAACATATTGCGTAAAATGGGTATAAATTCTTCGAATCTTTTAACCATGAACGCCACCGCCCCTTGATATTAATTTTTTAATACGAGCATATACCGCACCTTTCTGTCTCTCCAGGGCCAGTTCATTATCAGAATTAAACTTTATCTCGATGCTACCTAGACGAGAAAACGGCTGCTGTGCGGTAAAAGACGACCTCGGAGTTTGTCAGGGATCATCTGTTTCACGTACTTTAGTAGGAATGCATGCATTTTAGATCCATATTGCAGAATCCTAAAATAGGCCATCCCTCCCGAATTTCAGAGCGAAATGCAAAGAGGATGAATTGATTCTACATTGCTTGGGAAAAACTGGGAAAGATCCGTTTCCAGGCATTATCGTCTTTGCGTATGCTCTTTCATATACGAATATTTAGCCCAGCCTTGTCTCTCTCTCCCCCTTTTTCCTGTTTATCGTTATAATGCGGAAATTCCGCCTGTTAGTATCCTTATATGCTAGCTCTAACAAGCTCGTATCTTATCTTGGAGCCGATCTAGAACCTTGTTCACTGCGCAAATCACAGAAGCTGGGGAAATATCAACTATACAGAAAGGATGCCTCAAATCCCACGACACGCACGTAACAACTACTGATTGATTTTACAAAGCATTATCACATGGAGGTGTGTACAGGCGCGATTTTGACGTCAATACCCATAGGGTCACCTAGATAAGAGCACTCTGTTCTCTGATGTGCCAGAGAACAGCTCCGAAATTTTTAGCTACCTGTTAGACTGGGAGGTGGAACAAGAAGAATGGTCAATAGTACTCGAAGGATTTAGCTTCAGCGACCCCATAGCACATTGAGGCTCATGTGCTATGCGCTTTAGATTGGCATAACCTCAGTTAGCTTTGATATTGACACTGTTACAGGGACCACAGTATCCCCGTGCTGAGCAAGTAACTTTTTAGCACAATTAAAATACGAGCGCCATACGAGAACTTTTGACCTTTCCGGAGAAATACGGTTTTGAGGTATGCTCAACCCAGCGGAACTCAAACCTAGACAAGCCCGTCCACCTCAAACCCGCATTTAGCTTTTGCATTTGCGGAGGCCGTATACAAAATAAACCTAATATACCTAATTTTACGAGACTGTGTGTGCTCGGAAGGCAGAATGATAGATTTCTGGACTTTATCTTTATAATAGTAGTTAGTGCCTTAGTGTCATACCGTAGTTGGAGAATTGATATCTTAAACATCAAAATCCGCATATAAAAGGGATTTTAAAGGAGTTCAAGAAAGTTTTTTTCCCAGCACCTTTGGAAGGATTTGAGAATTGAGATCAAAGCCTACAGAATAAAACCATCGAAACTCAATACTGATTCAATGTATGAAAACATGTGTGAAAAGGAATATACAGCTTGGTATGTCTTATATTGAAAGCGAGTAGAAATACCCAAAACATATCGCATGGATTCGTCTCATAGTCCACATCGGTATATTTTAGGGAGGACATTACAAAGTCAGTGACGTTGTCACTTAACAAATACCTCGAGCAAAACCGCCGAGTTCGTGGCGCATACAAAGACGAAGGTATGGATGCACAACATTCTCCATCACCCTATACTTGAGTGTCAGGCTGACGGAAACGATACCGATAGAACAGACCTCCGCGGATGATGGGGTAACAGAAAGCTCTCCTTTATCCTCATACCAATAGCTAACATTGTTCCAGATGAAAATTGATCGGCTCGGTAACGCAAAAGACCCAATTCTTGCTTCTGCTGCTAAAGGTCGCTGACAAATCTTAGAGCTACAGCATCAGCTCTTCCACATAACGCTGGATGGGAAGCTGCACCTCGCGCCCATTGCAGAGAATCCAAGGGATGTTCTCGATATAGCTACCGGAGACCCAAATTGGGTATTTGATTTTGGTACGGCAGCTCCAGATACCATGCATATGGTTTGTGTACCATGCACTGACTGGAGCTCTCCCTCAGCTGCCCGGCACCCTTCTGCCTCTGTCGTAGCAAATGATTTGAGCCCTGCCCGGCCAAAAAGGTATCTTCAGAGGCCTGCCTACTCAACTAATCATGAGAACGGAAATATCATTGACCGGTGACTGGGTTTTTCACTAGAGCAACTCCAAACATCGTTTTTCAGGTTGGTGAGGCGAACGAGACATGGACGTATAGCCAAAGATTTGATTACATCCACTGCCGTCAGAATCATCGAAGAATCGAAGAGCATAGGTTGTTTGAACAGGGCTTGAAGTATGTTCTGCATTGCAGGATTTCCCTTCCATTTCACTCAACTCGGTCTGAGTATCTGAATCTTCCGGTCTCCAATATAATTGGTTTCTCATCAACATTTTACCTACCAGGTTCCTCAAGCCAGGCGGTTGGATGGAAATGCAGGAACTCTGCAACCCGATTGTCAGCGACGACGGCACTCTTGCAGAAGACAGCTCCCTGGCGAAATGGGCCAAGCTCCTTGTCGAGGCCTCAGCGAAATTAAAGCGGCCCGCAGATAACCCGAGGAATTATGCAAGCTGGATGCAGGAAGCTGGATTCACCAACGTGCAGACTGTAGTGCATAAGTGGCCCATAAATCCGTGGCCTGAAGATGAAAGAGAGAAGCTGAAGGGGTTGTGGAACTTGTACAACGTTCTTGAGCGCCTTGAAAAATTTACGACTGCTCTGCTGACAAAGGCCCTGGGCTGGGGACGTGAGGAAGTCCATGCGCTGCTTGTTGATGTTCGGGCGGAGATGCAGAATGAGGACGTGCATGCATATTTCCCAGTGTGAGTGCCATGATTCTCAAGACCTCACTTCTCCCGATACTTATGTGCTCTCTTCGGTCAAGGATGGATCTGACTTCTCAACGTAGGTATTTCGTCTATGGGCAAAAGCCACTGTCAGAGTTCGGTGATGGCTAAATAGCTAAGAAGCGCCAGATCAGCATCATGCTATTGCTTGAATATCTGTCTCAGACAAGTTATATCATAAATGTTGCTTTCCACCGTATATAATGAACTCAACTGCGGACGTTCCCAAGCGTCATGTATGGCGATAGTAGAACTCTGTTGTTTGTAAGAATTGACAGCTTATCCCCGGAGTGCACGCGGGAACAGTCAAAATCTGCAAAGGAAACCTCCAGATCCGCATCAATGAATAAAATAGTAGAAGTAACGAAAGCTTAGAAAAGAGGCGGCGATAGTTGGCTGTCTGGACGTTCATAACAGGCCGCGGCAAGTTCATTCTCCGCGCCAAGCTTCTCCCGACGTGGTCAGTGCACCGCCGCCCGCATGTGTTTGCCCCGAGAAAAACGAAGCTCATCATCTCCAGACGCCCTTTGCCGAGACGAAGTCCGAGACCCAAATCAACGCCAGCAGCTACATCTCCGGTCATCTATCATTCTCATCGCTTCTAGTATTAGACCCGGATTTCCAAAAGAAAAGCCTATATCCGACGTTAGCACCTGACTACCTGCTGCGCACCGCCGTCGCACCCCTCCGATATCTACCCCACCATTTCCCCGAAATTCCTTAACAAAGATAAAACAGCACAACAGAGTGATGGCGGACGAGGGGAAGAAGAAGGAAGAAAGCGCAGCTGCTGCTGTCACTCCTCCTGCCGCAGAGAAGAAACAAGATGAACAGAGTTCAACAACGACGGTGAAGGCTGAAGATAGTAAAGCGGCTCCGGCACGGTCCACTGCTACATCTGCTGCTAAGCCTGCACCTAAAGAAGATGAGAACGATTCGGATTTTGAAGATCTAGATGGTGAGTTTGAATAGATTTGTTTTGTAAAGCATGCCTGTTTGAGGGCCGCCTATACGGAGCAAGAATGTGGTCTGGTTTCAAAACAGGACGGACATGGAACCAACGTAACCAACGTATAGGATATACAAAGCAATAGCCTAACATTACCCACAGACGTCCTCGATGATTTCTCCAAAAAGCCCACCACCGCCGCCGCCGCAGCATCACAACCGCCATCCTCCGACCAAAATGCCACCAAAGCCCCCGAATCCGACCTCGACGAGAACGCTTTCCTCCAGCAGCTCGAAAAGGGCATGGCAGAAATTTTAGGTCCCACTGCTGCCGGCGGCGACGGGGATGGTGAGGATCCAGATTGGGATGCCCTCGCGCAAAAAATGGCGCAGGGGAACATGGACCCAGCGGAAATCATGAAGATGCTTATGGGCGACGGAGGTCCTGGTGCTTTGGGAGGAGGGGGTTTGGACTTTGGCGGTGATAATCAGGAGACGAAGGGAACGGCTGATGGTGCTAAAGCAGCCGCACCCGCTGCTTCGTCGAGTGGAAGCGGTGGTGCTAGTAAAGGGGAAGAAGCGTTCCAAGAAACGATCCGGAAGACTATGGAGCGCATGCAGGCTTCTGGAGATAAGGCTACGGCCGCGGCGGCGGAGGATGGGACTGATGACATGCTCATGCAGCTGCTGAAGGCTATGGAATCTGGAGCTGGTGCTGGTGGACCCGGTGCTGGAGGACTCGGTGATGATGAGAGTCTGGATAAGATATTCAACTCTATGATGGAGTCACTGTCGAATAAGGAGATGCTGTATGATCCCATGAAGGAGTTACATAATAAGTTTGGACCTTGGCTGGAGGAGAATAGAAGCAAGGTTCCCAAGGAGGACCTAGAGAGGTATGAGTTGCAAGCGACAATCGTGAAGGAAATTGTACAGAAGTTTGATGAGGAGGGGTACTCGGATGACAAGCCGGAGGATAGGTCTTATATCTGGGAGAGGATGCAGAAGGTAGGATAACGCCCCATCTACTCTTTAAGATGTGTCTTTACGGTTATGCTAATTGTGTGGTATTCAGATGCAATCCGCTGGTAGTCCGCCTGAAGCCTTGGTTCCGCTGCCAGATGAAGCCGGTATACAAGAGGCTTTGGCCGGAGGCGGCGAAGGAAGTGATATGCCACAATGTCCCCAGCAATAATTTAATGATTTGATAGACATGCTTGAAGGACTCTTTTTTTGCCCCGTTTCATATATCATTGACTTGCTTCCTGTCTTCTTGTCTACGTGTAGGGGGTTTACTTGTATGTACAACGCATTGGTTCTTACCCGACTATTCTGCTCATTACCCCATTGTGTAATGTACTCAAAAAAGCAAGATACCCTTCCTTCCGCTAGTTCATTTCCTACTATCTACACCCTCTGCCCTTCCCTAATGAATTTAATACCTTTTCGCTGGTTTTCCCGAACCCATCAATAGAGAGCTCTTACTACCAAGTCACAGAAAGCCGTAGGACTGAAGGGTATGTGTATCAACAGGCACATAGGGTTGTGTGACTAATAAAAATACGAAGGTATGGGCGGATGTGAGAGATTAATATAAATGGTGGAGTGAGAGGAAATGAAATAAGGGGATGCTTGTGAAAAATGTAATACGATAGCGCATAGCAGCAAGAGTGCTCATAATTCGGGAAGCGAGCAAAAAGCGCTCCCGGAATGCTAATTTTCTATGAATGCCATCCGCTAGTCCCAAAACGCCGACACCAGATGCTCAAGCAAATCAAATAAAAGACCAATCCTCTGAATGCAAACGCCACCAAATGTATTAGATCCAAACATGGACTTAGCCGTGCGATGTATCCATATCCATGCCATCATGCATATTGCTATTTCCGCCACCATTCGGATGACCAGACGCTCCGGCATAATATTGGTCATGGTCAAGCAAATCAACAAAGATATGTTCATAGTCTTCCTCGTCGTCATATTGAGAGCTTGTAGCGGATGGTTGTTCCGGCTCAATCTGCCCGGAGCGGTCCAGTGCTTCTATAAACGCCTGGTATTCCTCTTCTTGGGAAATTAGTTCTTGAAGGAGACGTTCGTCTACTGTTCAGAATCGTCTTAGCATCTTTACCAAAAAATAGAAAAAGAAAAAGGACAGGAGCTGTATACCTTCATTCGTATCACCCACCTCTCCTTCCTCCTCCTCAATCACCATCGGCCCAAAATCCGGCGCAGACTGCGCGATCGCCTCCTCATACCTGCGCTGCTGCGCGAGATGGGTTATTCTCTGTATCTGTTCCCCTCTAGCCTCGAATATGCCTTCATCGCGATCGCGCTTCACTTTATTTAAGAACATGTCGCGCCGCTTCTCGAGGGAAGCATGTTGTCGCGCGATTTTGGCGGAGGGGTTGCGGATTTGCGTGGCATAGCGGTCGGCGTAGGATTGTCTGGGGCGGGGCGTGGGTGAGGAGTTAGGTGAAGAAAAGGATAATGATGTTGTCGAAGTTTTTGATCTGTCGGTATGTTCTCTTTGGCGGGACATCGGGCTGGTGGAGGAGCGGTTTATTGGGAGGCCCGCATTGTGCGGGGAGAGTGGTGAGGAGACCGCGAAGGGATTTGATATGGGGGAGGAATGGGCGAATGTGGTAAACATTGTTGCTATCGCGTGTGGACTCCGGGCAAATGCATGTGGTATGTCCTCGCAAGTGATAATTCCGTCTGGCACTTGAAGCGTGTGAGAATGGTCGATCCGATAAAAGGTTCAAGATAATCTCATGGCTAGGGAAGACGCGAAAAGTTGATTACATCACGCGTTGGATGGCGCTAAGCCGGTTCGGGCTAAAGTGGATTATGCCCGGGCCGAGCTTGTTCCGCTTCTTTCCGCATTTTGATATCAACACAACTTGAACAGTTATACGACATATGGCATTGACAACTTTGGCTCATTCAAATAATTAAGCACCAAAAAAATAATAGGTGGTCGTTCAAAATCGAATTGCTAGCCTCCCGAGCCGCGACAGAGCGTCAAGTCCAGACCGTATCCCGCCTAGATTACATCGCATAGCAGATCAAACTCAGCATCGAGAGCTATTACCTCCTGTTGTGGTGGCTGTTCTGGTGTAGGATCCGGCTCAGGCTCTGCTTCGGGTTCCTGCGCCGCCTCCCTGTTTGCACCTATAGTGAATGATTTTCTCGGTGCTGCTTGCTGCGCTGCCTTGCAACTGTCTGCAGATTGGATTATTTGTGGTCAGCTTTCAATCGTATGTCAGAAGTGCGAACAGTTATGATGGATGTTCATTGCAGCGATTGGCGCTTGATCGCACGGGAAGTTGGACAAAGGGGCTCGTGAATTGGCGATGTTCTTCGCAAACGTACCTCTCTCAGCCTCGCAGTCTTTCACCGTGAAATTGACGCTGTCATCTTCGTTCGCTGCCTAACGAACAGTTAATTGAAATGGGCGTTTAAGGAGAACTTCATTATAACCAGTGGAAGACATGCCTTTTGACATCCGTCGAACAATCGGTCACAGCTAAGCAACCGGAGTCAGTTTCAGCGTTCTTAACCTAACCATGGCAGGGTATGTTAGAATATATTGACCTTCGTTGTCCGGCGCTGTCAAAGTCGGTCTTTGGAAGGATAAGTATTTGAACCCCTGCTCTGCATTATCTATTTTTGCTTGGAAAACTCACGAACGTGTCTCCTTCAACTTCGAATGGTCTTTCTTCGTCTCCGGAGTTCGTTATCTATGTCTCAAAGGAATTGGAAGCAGACACACCATTAGCGACTTGGTTTGTCAGGATAAAGTCCAAATTTATAATGCGAACCAGAGGAGGTTTCTCCCTTATTGGAAGATACTCCTAGCCGAATCAAGTGTATTGGTCATCTCTCGACTCACCGCAGGTGCGGCCTCACTCAATCCTCCCGTGTATACCTAGGGCGCCGTAATTAGACACTTTTTTCCAAAACGGGCGAAGTGTCATTTATACACGTTATGTACGAACCTGAAGATTTTCCGCTTGTCGAGTACGCAGAGCCTGCCGGATACGCAGAGGATTGTACAGTTTCCCCCAAGTTTGGGGGAACGCAAGTTGCGCAACAGTGATAACGGAAAGTGACAAATAAAGATAGGCGCGCAACATTGCACCGCTAGTTGTGAGTAGAATCGGGTTCAGCACTTGTGAATGACAAGTTCAAATACCTCTCATGTGTAGCTACAAAGGAAACGAAATTCCGTCCCACAGGCTGTTCACACGGTTGTCAAATCAGTCCAATATCGATCACGGGGGAGATTTGATTCTAATCCACAGGATCAAAGAAGACGGAAAGTGTATCATTGGAGGTACAGGCGCCATTTGACATACTGGAATGCTGAGACCGATTACGTTTCTTGTTGGATAGGTTGGTAGGTTAGTCAAGCCTTTGAGCGCGTGAAAGAGCTCTATCATGTAACATCTACTATACTGATGGAAGTGTACTTCTATGAACGAAGCTCTACGAAGCTCGAAGAATTTTGGTATTGGTGTCTTAACATATTCCCTCCTAAAGCATTAAGCATCCCAAGTGTGATTCTACCGATGGCAAGAACTCAATCTACCCGGTTCTACCGCAAGCGCAGGCTGGCTGTTCCTGCGCAATAAACGGCTCAGTGTTTGTGCATGCGTTATGTCAAAAATATTCGACAGCCCCAGATCGTTTATTCATGCGAGGGCGGATTAGACGACGGGATTTTTATGGCCGGGGCCTAGGGGTTTCAAATCGGTCGCAGGTCAGACTGAAATCGGTTTCAAGAACCATTTTCAGATCGGGAAGCGCCGCTTAAGCTGTCACGATCAGTAATTTCTAATATCTTTTTACATTAATTGCATGCTTTTAACGGGTTGGCAGTGTAACATACTAATACTATGTCTGGGCAGGAATAGGGGGCGGATGTCCTCAGGGGAACGATATCATAATTCACGGGAATTTATTTATCCGGGACGATTTAATCTCCCAGTCACGTACAATCTCCGGTCTCTCCTCGTTCTACCGTATCTATCACATACTTCCTCATGAAAGTTTACGTTTCTCTGGCTGTTCTAACTTGTCTACATGTAGCAGGATCAGGCCAATGGTATACTGTCATTGACTATTACATTTAAGTCCACCTATCGCTGATCCCATTGGAATCTGTTTCGGATTAGCCAAGCCGGTTCTTAATTATTGAGCAGGATTTATTTGAGAACCATTGCTGTATCATTCTTATTGTGTCCTTATTTTATTGGAGTCGAAGCAAGCTGGACAAGCAATTATCGGTCTGGATGATCCCCCACGGAATAGCAATTCTACCTTGCCTCCACAAACTTAGTCCACAGGGGCTCGTGCAACAGCTTATCCAAGCAACTCCCCTCCACGCCTATCAAAGCTTCCACACCAACCATCCGGAAGCTTTGCGGAAACAAACTGAGCGCCATGGATAACACCTACATGAGGCGCTCGCACCGCGTCAATCTTTCCCCCTAGCAGAGGTCCCCATTGCAAGAGTACATTTCAAAGGTGGCCCATGAACTCTGAATGCAGTTGAAGCCCGGAGCATCTAGCATAGCTGTAGGGGCAAGGCGATTTAGGTCTTTAAGATTTTCAGCCAGGGTGATCACATCGTCCGTGAACTGGCTACTCGCACTGAGGACCGCCTTGCGGCTCTTAATTACTAGGTCCGCCAAAAAAAGGACCCAAGCATTTTGCGGAGAGGAGCGGAGACCGCTACCCATTCAGAAAAAAAACGAGATTGTTCTGGTGAACGGGCGGATCCATACGTCGGCGTCCGTCAATGACCGTGTTAAAGACATATACCGGGTCTTCGCTCCCGAGGGTGCCAAGGGGCGACTGCACCTCCATAACCGTTCGCCATAGCAGCGCTGGAGAGACCGTCATTCGTAGAGATCCACTTTTGATCCGAGGGCTCGGCGGCGTTTGCAGGAGACGCCTCCGCATTCAGCGCCTTCAGGGCAGCCGGGGAGAAATAGAAAACCTGTCCGCGATGACTTTGGGATGACACCTTGGGGCGACGCCCCCGGCGGAGTGAAAGGCAGGATGGTGTACTCGGGGTGATGAAACACCCAGGCTAGCCCATATACGCCAGTTAGAGTATTGTGCAGCCCTGCATTAGAGGTTTTGAAAACTGAAATTTAAGAAAATCCCGGCGAGCATGAGTATCAATTATATACATTCTCTTTTTCCTTCTCTTCCCTATGTCAGTGGATCAAGCCATCATTGCTGTCTTTGGGCCGCCGCCCGAAGGCATCGATCTGGCCGACGGCCAAATAACTGACAATAACGCTGCTGTCGTTGTTCTGATGTGCCTCCGATAGTTGCTGCTATCCTGCGATTCGTCGTCAGAAACACGCTAAAAAATTCCTTGTTGGCCGACGACTGGTTTATCCCAGTGGCTTTGGTATGTTCATATCCAACATTAGCTGTGCGCGTCAACTGCTGACGAGACTCCCTTTCAGTGTAGATATTCCTAGGCGAAACAGCTGGTCTGAGCATAGCGGGTGGGAAATTATCTCTCCAAACATGCCTACATAAATTCGACCACTTGTCCTTAGGTGGCGTCTTCAAAGCCGGGATGCACGTTTAGGCGGTCTCCTTACCTGAGCTGATAGTAATATTGAAAGTCAGCCGAAACATCACCCCATGGGGCGATGTCTATCCTGCTAACAGTCAATGTGCAGATTTTATTTAGTTACATTTATATTTATTTAACCGCTTGCGCCTGTACCAAAATGCCCATCCTTTTCTTCTACCGACGCGTCTTTCCGCATCCAAGACGGTCTTTGACGTGGGCCATCTACTTTGCCATCTTCGTTACCATCTCGCGTCCAGTCATCATTTGGGTGACTAGGCGACTTCATGCAAACCATTGCCATATTACTGGAATTAGTTCAAAGCAGCTAAAGGCCAGTTTATCGACCTCACCAGGTTTTACGTCGCCCTGGCCATGGTGAACATGCTCAACGATGTCTTCGTTCTCTTGATCCCTTTCCCGCGAATTGTACAGCTGCAGATGAAAGAGCTGCAAAAGCTGGCCATTTGTGGTGCCATGGCGCTGGAAAGCTTGTAAGGACGAATCTATTCAAAGCAGTAGCTGACGTTTAAGGGACTTGGGCTGACTGGTACATCGCTATGGTGTCTGCATAGCCAGCGTCGTACGTATCAATTACATGTCCGAATTTGCAGAGGCCCTCGACGCAACTTGGCTAATGGCCTTTGTATTCATTTAGTCCACTATTGAGTTGGCTATCGGCATTGTGTGCGCCTGCCTGCCACATCTAGCCCCCCTTGCCCAGAAAGCGAGTGCGAGGACTTCACCCAGCATCCGCAACAAGGAGTCTAGCGCTGGGTATGGCTGGAGATCAATTGGCAACACTGGACCCGAACGGCAGCCGGAGTTTGATTTTGGTGCTAACAGATTGCATGGTCAGAAAGCGGATGACCAAATCGGTCTGACCAACTATGTGGCCGCGGGTGGTGGTGCGCGCAAACCGCACTCACTTGAGTCTACTCCGGAGGATGATTCGATTGTCGTGCAGTCGAGCTTTACGCATACAGGCTATGCGGAATTGAATAGCCTAGTAAGGCGTCAATGCTTCTGTTTGTTTATTTTTCTTTTTTTTTTTTTTTTTTTTTTTTTTTTTTTTTTTTTTTTTTTTTTTTTT